>UESW01004785.1:213900-447625 GCA_900491605.1 Calamus simplicifolius
CTGGAGTCGACTCATGCTTTTCCCGAGTCGGCTCGAGGTCGTGATACTAAAAATAGAAATGTTCAGAAAGTCAAAGGGTCGACTCACCAAAAGTAAAGTGTCGACTCCTGAAAGTCGGGGGTCGACTCATGAAAAGTTGGGGTCGACTCGCGAAGTGCTCAGAAAAACACACCTCTGGTGTCTGAGCGGAGTCGACTCGCACAGTCATGGAGTCGGCTCGACAGAATCGGGGGTCGACTCGAGAAATCGCATGGGTCGACTCGAGACAGATAGTTATTTCTGTACTCTGAGGGGAGTCGACTCTGAAACTCAAGAGTCGCTCCGGAACGTATCAAAAATCAGAAAGTTTTCTGATTGACTTTAAATTCGTTCCAGATTCATTTTAAATCATTATTTTGACTTGAATATAATAAAATTAACATTAAGAATCAATTCAAGAAGTGTTCCAAAAACTCATTGATTACAATATGAAGTATTAAATTTCTAATTGAAAGCTTAAACATTGAACTTGAAGTTACTTTCAATTTGATTAAAGTCTTTAACATTCTCATTCATTGTTTTAAATAAATTCAAGCTCATGTAAATAAACTCATTACATCTTTTAATGTACTCATGGCTTTTGGTAATCATCAAAATCAATAAGATTGGGGCATATAATTTTTCAACAATCTCCCAACAATCTCCCTTTTTGATGATGACAAAAACATTGAGTTTATGCATGATTGATTTGTGAATTTATTTTGATTTCATAAATAGGCTTAGGCTCCCCCTGAATGAGGTAGCTCCCCCTATGAAACTTAAATAAATATCCCATCTCATTCATTCAATCATTTTAATATCATTTGATTAATCAATCAATTTCTCCCATATGCATATACAGTTATAAAACTATAAAACTCTCCCCCTTTTTTGTTATCAACAAAAAGGTAGAGAGACAAATTCATTCATTCAAGATTTAATTTAACAAAATCATTCATTCATTTATAATAGGAAGAAATACATTGAGTATTCAAAAAGGATAATTCATTACATCAAAATGTCAAATACATCAAAGTGTCTAATACATTGATACCAAAATGTAAAACATAACATTAACTTCAATACATTGCAAGGACTGAATATCTAATACATTAAAAATGAGTCCTAACAATCCTAGTCAAATGATCAATTATGTTTTTCATTCCATCAGTTTGTATTTTTACATAGTCCTTTAGCCTCTCATCCACAAAGGTGCAAGCAGTCAAAATTTTATCTTGTAGCTCTGCATTGCATTTAGAGTAGGTTTCGCCATCTCCGCAAACATCTTTAAGTTCTTCAAATATGTTCTTAAGATCTTCACTTAAAGACTCTGAAGAAGTGCTGAGAGTAGACTCGATTTTGGTGATCCGGTCATCCAAAGAGTATAGAGTTTCCTTGAGATTCATGAACTTATATTCAAACTCTGACTTTAATTTCTCTGACTGATCATCAAACAGGCCTTTGAGTTGCCTTAGCTGAAGATCTGTGAAGCCAACTGATGAAGATGAAGCTTGATCAACCAATGGAACAGGGGTAGGAGCTGGAGCAGAAATAGGAGGGCTCGGAGGTGCAGGTGAAGAGTGTCTAACCGATGGTCCCGGTGCCTCATCCTCTGATCTTTCTTCTACCAACCCTTTCCTTTCCCATTTTTCATTCTTCTTAACAAATCCCATCCTATGTATAGTGGCCAGGCTGTAAAAATCTGTGTGTCTCAAGTTCCTCATGGGCTCACTATCAGAAATAACAATCCCCTGACTCTGGAAAATTTTAGTGAGGATCATACCATAGGGCAAACTTGATTTTCTCTTTCCTCCACAGTCAGCAATATACCATAGAATCATACTGGGAAGGTTAATGGGTTTGCCCGTTACAATAGCATCCATCACAAAAATATCCCTTTCTGACACATAATCGAATCTTCCTATCTTGGGAAAAAGGATCCTACTACATATGTTGTGGAGCAATCTCAGTTCTAAGGATAATTGATTGGCAAATACTTCCTCAAAACCGACCACTTCTCGGTTAAGTAATCTAGAAAGTGCTGGGCATCTGTCATCCGAAGAAAATGTAGAAGTTCCTGACATGGGTAGATCCAACAGTCTTGAAAGCAGCTCTACAGTCACTGAGATTCGGTTTCCTCTTACAATGCTTATAAGACCATTATCTCCTCTAGACAGGTTCTTATAAAACTCCTTCACAAGAGCGGGATAAGTAGGACAATCTAGGGAACAGATCTTTTCCCAACCCATCTCTATTAACTGTCTTCCTAAAAGAAATCCCTCTGCCTCAAACAACTCGAAATCTACTTTTCTCCCCGTGGTAATGATTCTATCAGCTAATCTATCTACCTGAGAAGGAGCAGTAGCTGGAGAAGCATTTGGAGTTGAAGAAGATGATGTCGAATCCGAGCTAGGTGATGGCTCACGAACCGGACGCCTAATGGTCTTCCTCACGGCTCTCTTCCTCTTAACACCGACCGCACAAAGGTTGGAACCTCGAGTTTTAGGGGTCATTGGTTGATTGAAAGGGTTAATCAGGGATTCTAGGAAATTTGGAAGGTCTGAAAGTGTTTTGGAGAGAGTATTTTGAGAGATTGAGACGTTAGAAAAGAACGGCGAGTCGACTCTGCCCTAGATAAATCAACCTGGGACCACTTCGAGTCGGCTCTCGCAAAGCGAGGGGTCGACTCCGGACAGTCACAGAAAACCATCCCGAAGTGGAGTCGACTCGCGCCGAGAAGGGGTCGACCCGAGAGTTTCAGTAGAAACCAGGAGTCTACTCCGATACTCACCGAGTCGGCTCCGAAACCATTTCAGAGCAAAAACATGAAATTTCTGAAATGTGTTCGAAAATTGATCATAAAAATTGATAAAATAATCATTGGATTTGTATAGATCAATTAGATGTGAATTCTAGATAAGATTTCCTTAATGATCAAGGATTTGAAAGAATTTTAGATAAAATTTCCTTAGGGGTTTCAAATTCATTCTAATGGATCACAAATCCCTAACTCTCCTCTAAGATAACAGAATCTTTCTTCACTTAAGGGTTTTGTAAATATATCTGCTAATTGATTCTTCAGTGTTAACATAGTCAAGACAAATTTCATTATTTGTAACATGTTCTCTTATAAAATGATATCTAATTTCTATGTGTTTGGTTCTCGAATGTTGAATTGGATTTTTAGTTAGATTAATTGCACTTGTGTTATCACATCTTATAGGTGTTTTATCAAGTGTGATACCATAGTCTTCAAGTTGTCGCTTAATCCATAGGATTTGAGCACAGCAACTTCCAGCTGCTACATATCAGCTTCAGTAGTTGATAATGCAACTGAATTTTGCTTTTTGCTAAACCATGAGATTAAGTTACTTCCTAAGAATTGGCATGCACCACTTGTGCTTTTTCTATCTAACTTACATCCAGCATAATCAGAATCAGTGTATGCAATCAGATTTAATGTTGAGTCTCTAGAATACCATAAACCTACATTTTTTGTTCCACTTACGTATCTTAGTATTCTTTTGACAGCAATTAAATGTGATTCTTTAGGTTCAGACTGAAATCTAGCACATAAGCAAACAGCAAACATTATATCGGGTCTACTTGCAGTTAAGTAAAGTAGGGATCGATTATACCTCGATAATTTTTATCAACCTTCTTACCTTCTTCATCTTTGTCCAGCTTGCATGAAGGACTCATTGGTGTTCCGAGGGGTTTTATTGATTCCATACCAAACTTCTTTAAAATTTCTCTTGTGTACTTTGTTTGGTTGATAAAGATTCCCTCTTTGCTTTGTTTGATTTGGAGTCCAAGGAAGAAGTTGAGTTCTCCCATCATGCTCATTTCAAATTCGCCTTGCATTAACTTAGCAAACTCTTGACATAGAATATTGTTAGTAGCACCAAAAATGATATCATCAACATATATTTGAACTACTAATAAATCCTTACCTTTTCTTTTCAAAAACAGTGTTTTATCAACATTTCCTCTTATAAAATCATTTTCAATTAAAAATTTACTTAATCTATCATACCAAGCTCTAGGTGCTTGTTTCAAACCATATAATGCTTTGTGCAATTTAAAAACGTGATTTGAAAATTCGTGATCTTCAAAACCTGGTGGTTGTTCTACATATACTTCTTCATTTATAAATCCATTTAGAAAAGCACTTTTTACATCCATTTGAAATAAGTTAAAATTTATATGACATGCAAATGCAAGTAATAGTCTAATGGCTTCTAATCTAGCTACAGGTGCAAAGGTTTCATCAAAATCAACCTTCTTCTTGATTATATCCTTTTGCAACCAATCTAGCTTTGTTTCTAATTACTATGCCATTTTCATCTAGTTTATTTCTAAATATCCATTTTGATCCTATAACAGAATGATTTTTAGGTCTTTCAACTAAGGTCCATACATTATTTCTAGTGAATTGATTTAATTCTTCTTGCATTGCTAACATCCAATTATTATCTTTTTTAGCTTCTTCAATAGTTTTAGGTTCAATTTGGGATACAAATGCAAGATGATTACTAATATTTCTCATAGATGATCTAGTTCTTATTCCTTGAGATGGATCACCTATAATCAATTCCTTAGGGTGACTATAATCATATCTCCAATCCCTAGGTAGATCTACATCATTATGATTAGTGTTAATATTATCCTTAGGTGAATCATTATCTTTAGCGTCTTGTTCTTGATCTAAAGATATATCAATATTTAATTTTTTAAGATCTTTCTCAATTAAGTTTGTATCTTCTTCATCATCAAGTTTTTTTGGAATGGATTGCTAAAGATTCATCAAAAACTACATGAATGGATTCTTCAACAACTAAAGTTTTCTTGTTAAATACTCTATATGCTTTACTAGTTGTAGAGTATCCTAAGAATATTCCCTCATCAGATTTAGCATCAAATTTGCCTAAATTATTTTTACCATTATTGTGAACAAAACATTTACAACCAAATGCATGAAAATATTTATATTGGGTTTTCTATCATGCCATAATTCATAAGGTGTTTTCTTTAAAATAGGTCTTATTAAAGCTCTATTTAGGATGTAACATGCTGTGTTAATAGCTTCCGCCCAAAAGTATTTCGGGAGTTTACTTTCACATAGCATGGTACGGGCCATGTCTTCTAGAGTCCTATTTTTTCTTTCAACTATACCATTTTGTTGTGGGGTCCTAGGTGCTGAAAAGTTATGATTAATACCATTTTCATTGTAAAAACTTTTAAATAAGTGATTTTCAAATTCAGTTCCATGATCACTTCTTAGAGACACTATGGTAGTATTTTTCTCATTAGTTACTTTCTTGAAGAATTTCATGAATATCGAGAAAGTCTCATCTTTGTGAGCTAAAAACATTACCCAAGTGAATCTAGAGTAATCATCCACTATCACAAGACCATATTTCTTTCCTCCTAGACTTGTGGTTCTAGTTGGTCCAAAAAGGTCCATGTGAAGTAGCTCTAATGGCCTAGAAGTTGAAACAATATTTTTAGATTTGAAAGAACTTCTCGTTTGTTTTCCAAACTGACATGCATCACATATTTTGTTATTTTCAAAATCTAATTTAGGTAAACCTTTTACTAAATCCATTCTAATTAGTTTTGAAATCAGGTGTGTGCTTGCGTGACCTAATCTTCGATGCCACAACCAACCAATCTCATTCATATTAGCATTATTTGCAACTAAGCAATGATTATTAGTAGACAATTTGTCTAAATCAATCATGTATACATTGCCATTTCTATTTCTAATAAAAATAATGCTATTATCAATGGGATTAGCTACAGTGCATAAAGAAGATTCAAAAGATACTTTAAAACCTTTGTCACACAATTGACTTATACTAATTAAGTTATGTTTTAAACCATCAACATAAAGTACATTCTCAATATTTGTGGAGGGAGTTATTTGAATGTTACCAAACCCCAAGATTTGGCCTTTGCCATTGTCGCCAAATGTAACAACTCCTCCTTTCTTTTCTTCAAGGGTGATGAATTCTTCTTTGTCACCCGTCATATGTCTTGAGCAGCCACTATCAAGATACCACTTTCTCTTTAATCTCTTGGCCACAAGACATTCCTGCAATGATATCAAACTTTATGTTTAGGTACCCAAGCTTTCTTGGGTCCTTCATGGTTAGTACCAACAAAAATTATTTCTTTCGGAACCCATATTTTCTTTCCTTTAATATTTAAGTGTTTATTAGGTTTCAGAATTTTACATTCATAAGATTTATGTCCTGTTTGATTACATTTAAAGCATGTAAAATTACTTTGGTCAGCACGCACAAAAATATTTTTTAATAATTTTTGTTATCTTAAAGTGTTATATCCTAATCCGGCTTTGTCAAAAACTGCTTTTTGACTATTTAATAACATGTCTAGTTTAGTTGAGCTTAATGTAAACTTATCAACTATGTTCTTATGTTTTTTAACCTCTTTCCTTAGTTTATCATTTTCATTAGAGATTGATTCTTTTTCTTTTATTAAAATTTTATTTTCAGATTTAAGATTCTTAACTTCATTATTAAGATTTTCCTTTTCTTAAATGAAAATTAAGTTTTCATTTTTCAAAATCTTGTATTTCTTTTTCAAAACTTTGAAATCTCCAACAAGTTCATTAAAAGCATCAAAAAGTTCATCAAAAGCAAATTCATCGCAAGGGTTGTTGGAACTTACCTCATCATTGTCGTCCACCATGAAACATACGTTTGCGACTTCCTTTTGTTCTTCTTCTTCGGAAGAAGATTCCTCGCTGTCACTCCATGTCGCCACATAAGCCTTCTTTTTCTTTTTGTAGGCTTTCTTCAATTTTGGACATTCATTCCTAAAGTGCCCCGGTTTATTACACTCATAACAAGTCAAGGGGTCTTTCTCCTTTTCTTTGTCTTTGTCCTTATTTTTATCCTTTTCTCCTTCCCACTTACCTCCAAATTTTTTCTTGTGGAAGGGTTTCTTTCTCCTCATAAATCTTTTAAATTTCTTTGCTAAGAGAGCAGTCTCTTCATCATTATCATCATCATCATCACTGCTGCTCTCTTCTTCTTTTGCAGCTTTGAGGGCAATAACTTTTTTTTTCTTTGTGTCCTCCTCTACATGCTGCCTCATAGTTAGCTCATGGGTCATAAGAGATCCTAGAAGCTCCTCTAAGGGTAAAGTGTTGAGGTCCTTAGCTTCTTGGATTGCAGTCATTTTTGCTTCCCATGATCTTGGTAATGACCTAAGAATTTTTCGAACAAGTTCAGAGTTAGTATATGTCTTACCAAGACTTTTCAAATCATTTACAATATCTGTGAATCTAGTGTACATGCATGCAATGGTTTCAGATTGTTCCATGCTAAATAATTCATATTTATGAACAAGAATATTAATTTTAGATTCTTTTACTTGATTGGTACCCTCATGGGTAACCTCTAATCTGTCCCAAATCTCCTTTGCGGAATTACATGTGGAGATTCTATTAAACTCATTAGCATCTAAGGAGCAATATAAGACATTCATGGCTTTAGCGTTAAGCTGTGCCATTTTCCTATCATTATCATTCCAGTCCCTTTCGGGCTTAGGAACAATAGTGCCATCTATAATATGTGTGGGTGTACTAGGTCCATTGATTATAACATCCCATAGCTCATAATCAGAAGCTTGAATGAATATCCTCATTCTAGCTTTCCAATAAGAATAATTTGAGCCATTAAACAGTGGAGGTCTATTCGTAGAATGACCTTCAACAAATGATCCAACTTGTGTTGCCATTTGGAACTTTAGCTCTTGATCGTGTGATCAAAATCTAATGAGCACTAGCTCTGATACCAATTGTTGGCCCAGATGACAACCCAAGAGGGGGGGGGGGTGAATTGGGTTCTTTAAAAATTAGCCTTTTAAAAATGTTTTGCTTAAGAAGAATGAAGGCAATAGCAATGCAAATACAAAGTGCAGTGAATAAAACAGAGATAGAGGAAGAGTCAATGAAAGCACGGCAAACACAAAGAATTTATAGTGGTTCGGTGTATCCAACACCTACGTCCACTCCCAAGATTCACTTGGGTCCACACTATAATCACCCTAGATTACAGCAGATTAACAAATGTAAGAATAAAGTTTAGAAAAGCCTGATTTGCAGATGGTTGGCTTTGAGCTTTTCTTCTTTTCCTCTTTTCTTCAACTCTTTTGAAGTGTAGAATCTGGCCTCAGCTTGGATTCTTTACGGAATGTACTTTGGAGTTGATTTGACCTTTTCCTCTTTTGAGTGTTGAAAATCACTTGAAATGCTCTTGAATAGCTCTTGGATTTTCTTCTAAAGCTTCCTTGGATTGTTGAGCTTGAACACAGAAGGAGCTTCCTTGGATTTCACACTCTTTCTTTCACTCTATTTTGAATCACGGATTTTTTCAAATGATGCTCTGTTTTTCCGATTTTTCCTTTCTTTTCTCTTGAAATGAATATCTCTCTTTTTGTATATGTTTGATTTAAAAACGGCTTCTCTATTTATAGATTCTGCAAAAATATAGCCGTTAGAGACAAAGAAAAATAGCCATTAATCGAAAATCTTACCGTTGATGCTGAGTTGGCATTCGAAAAAATTTCGCCCAGATTTGCTGGAGTCGACTCATGCTTTTTTCGAGTCGGCTCGAAGTCGTGATACTAAAAATAGAAATGTTCAGAAAGTCAAAGGGTCGACTCACCAAAAGTAAAGTATCGACTCCTAAAAGTCGGGGGTCGACTCATGAAAAGTTGGGGTCAACTCGCGAAGTGCTCAGAAAAATACACCTCTGGTGTCTGAGCGGAGTCGACTCGCACAGTCATGGAGTCGGCTCGACAGAATCGGGGGTCGACTCGAGAAATCGCATGAGTCGACTCGAGACAGATAGTTATTTCTGTACTCTGAGGGGAGTCGACTCTGAAACTCAAGAGTCAGCTCCGGAACGTATCAAAAATCAGAAAGTTTTCTGATTGACTTTAAATTCGTTCCAGATTCATTTTAAATCATTATTTTGACTTGAATATAATAAAATTGACATTAAGAATCAATTCAAGAAGTGTTCCAAAAACTCATTGATTACAATATGAAGTATTAAATTTCTAATTGAAAGCTTAAACATTGAACTTGAAGTTACTTTCAATTTGATTAAAGTCTTTAACATTCTCATTCATTGTTTTAAATAAATTCAATGCTCATGTAAATAAACTCATTACATCTTTTAATGTACTCATGGCTTTTGGTAATCATCAAAATCAATAAGATTGGGGCATATAATTTTTCAACAATCTCCCCAACACATCGTCTAGGACAGAATCCCGAGACAGCCCCCGCCTAGCCCTACTCCCTCCGGCAGCTCCGGCGGTCTCGGATTCGGCGCATGGAGAGCTGCTCACTGGCATCCGCTCCGGGGGCGGGCCTGCTGCCTGTGATGGTCCCTCACCCCAGTCCCTTGCAGCTTCGGTGGGGGCTGGTTCACAGGGGGCGGGAGGCCCCCCCACTGCCGTTGGCTCCTCTGCGACTGGCTCCTCCATGGCCGGCTCTGCTTCCATAGCCGACTCCACCGTTACTGCCAGCTCCTTCGCGGCCAGCGCCTCTGTTGTCGCTCCCCCGCTTACAATCCTTTCAGGCGGGGTGTCGGCAGTCAAATCAATCTCCGGGACGACCGGATGCTCTTGCGGTGCGGACGGCTCGAGTGCCCACACTGTCAGGCGTTTTGGGGCCGGTGCTTGCCGCCCCTCGCTTGGTCCCTCTCGGGCCTTCCTTTTGGCGGCGGCCTTCATGAGTCGGCGTGTTGAAATTTTCATGGCTGCACAGTATCGACCGGGGTCAGTAAAAAAAAAAAAAGAACGATGAGCAAGAGCAAAGGCAAGACTTTGGTTAAGTACAGGGAGACTTACCAAATTGGGAGATAAGACCCGCCGACCGAAGGTTTTCCTCCGTCAGGAGCAGGCTGTACCGAGGGATTTCGGTGGACAACAGCTGCCCTAACACCTCTCTGTCTCCGAGGTGGACAGTGGAATTTGTATTGCCTCGGGGGTCAGGGTCTCCCCATCGGGACTTTACTTGGCCAATGTTGGCGAAGAAAAATCGAGATTTCCAGCCTTTAACGGAGGAAGGAAGAAGGAGTTTAAGGACTCGGTTAGGCCTGGGCTGGAACAGCCACCAACCTTTCTGAGACCGAAGGATATAAAAGGAACGGAAGAGAGAGACTCGCGGGGTGATGTGGAGGTGATGGCAAAGGATAACGAAGGCACAAATGACACGTAAGGAATTTGGGACCAGTTGAGAGGGAGTTAAGGAATAATAGTCAAGGAGGTTAACGAAAAAAGGATGAAAGAGTAAGCGGAGGCCCACCCTCAGGGAAATCTCATAGATGGCCACCCGATCCGGTCGGGATGAGATCACCCTGTCGTTAAGGGTCGGGAGATAGAGCTCAATATCCCGAAGAATTTGGTAACGGGCCCGGATGTTTGCCAAATCATTGCCCGTTACCGTGGAGACGGCCCCTTCCGGGGATTCCGCCCCTACACTCGAGGAGGTGCCGGCCCTCGCCTGGCAACCTCTCGGCAGAATCCAGCCAGCCGCCGCCGAGCGCCTCCCTGCGGGAGCCTCCCCGGTGACCCGCCGCTGGGCTAAAGGGACGTGGTCCTCCGGATCGGAGGACCACTCAAGAGGAGGAGAAGGAGGAGGAGAAGGAGAAGCTTGAGGCCTCTCAAACGAAGAACGATTCTCCGAATCGTCCTCCGCGGACCAAGACTGAGAACTCATTGCGAGATGAAAGATTGAAGAAGCCTAGAAGGAACAAAGAGCTAACCTGGGGAGGAAAGTGACGAACGCGAGCTCTCGAGTTGCAGAGGGGACCAGGAGGCAGAAAACCAGAAAGCAGAGGGAGAAGATGACGATAACAGGAATAGAATGGCTGCTTTCGACCCTCTACCCAGGTTATATTCAGTTTCAAACTGTCCCGCCGCGCCTCGTCCGCCATGCGGGCTCCCACAATAAGCTGGATTGCCTAGGTAATCGCTGGGCGCGAGATACGATTCACTTCCGGCCAATGATAGGATACCGGTGACGCCGCCGTTATGATGAATAATGATGGCGCAACTTTCATCATGGACTTCGATGGATAAACCCTGCTTCGAGGACGATCGCCGCAAATCGGGTGGATAGCATTGGCCGCCCTATCACATCCCCATACTGCCCGCATAAAATCGTCGCAGCGCCCATAGACACGTGTCTGGAGGTGGTTCGCAAAGGGTCAGGATCAGCCATTTGGAAGGTGACACCCCTTTCACTTTACTGGGGCGGGCCCACTCCGTCTCAGGGGTGAGGGGGCATCTGATATGGCTGATCCTGCGCCGTTAGAATGAACGACGAAGATAACGGCAGCTGACGGGAGCCATACCAGCCCTTGAGACCTCCCTCTCGGTCTCGGGGCGCATGAACAGCATATCAATCCCCGAGACCTCCCTCTCGGTCTCGGGACGCATGAACAGTATATCAACCCCCAAGACCTCCCTCTCGGTCTCGAGGCGCATGAACAGCATATCAATCCCCGAGACCTCCCTCTCGGTCTCGGGGCGCATGAACAGTATATCAACCCCCAAGACCTCCCTCTCGGTCTCGGGGCGCATGAACAGCATATCAACCCCCGAGACCTCCCTCTCGATTTCGGGGCGCATGAATAGCATATCAACCCCCGAGACCTCCCTCTTGATCTCGGGGCGCGTGAACAGTATATCAACCCCCGAGACCCCCCTCTCGGTCTCGGGGCGCATGAACAGTATATCAACCCCCGAGACCCTCCTCTCGGTCTCGGGGTGCATGAACAGCATATCAACCCCCGAGACCTCCCTCTCGGTCTCGGGGCGCGTGAACAACATATCAACCCCCGAGACCTTCCTCTCGGTCTCGGGGCGCATGAACAGTATATCAATCCCCGAGACCTCCCTCTCGGTCTGGGGCGCATGAACAGTATATCAACCCCCAAGACCTCTCTCTTAGTTTCGGGGCGCGTGAACAGTATATCAACCCCCGAGACCTCCCTCTCGGTCTCGGGGCACATGAACGAGATCTCAATCTCCGGCGCATGGTCAGGCCCGCTCTAGGCCACCTGGCATGCCCACATAATCCACCGCACATCCGTGACAGAGGATGGTCATATCTCATAACGGCGTATGATCCGTTGTATCTCTGTCACTGTGCATGGCCATACCTCGTTACGGTATGCAGACCACCACCTGCCCGTTACTGTGCACGGTCATATCCAGTGGTGGCACGCACCAGACATGACCCCAGATACAAGACACCTGTGAGGTCGTACTGGCAGGTAACTCATGATGCATCCAGTGTGTACGATGATAGTATGACTTGTCATCGTCGGCCCCGTATTTTGTTCGTTATTGAACTGGGCTCCTAAAAATCAGCAATCTGGTGGAATAAAAGGAGGACATTCGAACAGGTATAAAAGTATGCACCCACGCTGTGAGTGAGGATCCTTGAACTCTGGTTTTCTAGTTTTCTTTCTACTAGTTAAAGCCCTAACTGTTTCAGCTCCCTTCGGCTGAGCAGTTCTCATCTGATCCCAAGTGACTAACTTGAGCGTTGGAGGGTTCCCACCGGAGCATCCGGTCTCCGAGGACTTTTCTTGTAGGGGTCTGGAGAGAAGGACGTCCGTCTTCCCTGACGCTTGAAGAAGGTGACTTGGCGTCATCAGGTTTGCATGCATGTCAGTGAACCAATGTTATAATATTATTTACTACAACACTTCTTCATTGTGAAAAATATGGCATATTCTCCTCGTATTACAGCTGAAATGTTCTATACTAAACTTTCTCGCCATTAACGGTTTGAGGTCACTAAAACTGGTTTCTCCACGGTTTAGTCCTAATGTAAATAGATTCTTCTTTCTTTCTTTCTTTTTTTTTTCTTTTTTTTTTTTCCTTTTTTCCCATTCTCTGATAACATTCAAGAATGTCTGACAAGTTTGGTAGAGAAGAAAACTCTCTGACAACATAGCAGATTGATTGTATTATTATTTCCCTGAGTCCCCTATGCCCTGTATCCTGTTGGTACCAAACTTAGCAAAATGGAAGATGATTTTGATCCAGCCCCCATGCGAAGCTCATGGAAAGAGGAAACTTACTATATTTGAATATTGAGGTTGAAGTTTGGTCTAGTCTCATCAACGGTTGCTGGCGGGAAGGAGAGTTGGACAGGAGGAGGCATCAATGAAATTCCATGGTGCATCCCAAAGAAATTTGTTTGCAAGCTCAGTTTCTTTTTTCCATAGCATGTTGCCCTTAAGTTAAATAGCTTCAATATATCTCACAAATAGGTGCACAAAACTCAAACCGAGGCTAAGTTCGCTGAAGAAAGCAATGGAAAGAGCTTTAATAATCAAGATGTCAAAGGAGGATGAAGATTGTCAGTGTCAAGATTATGCTCAATCTTAGTTAATCAGGCTGCCTTCATCATCCGATATCAGTCATTAATGTGTGATGTTAATCTAAACGATATAGATTGAAGATCTTGGCATTGATTGGGTCAATTTTTTCAGAAGAAATTTGAAGGTAGATGATGGTGCAAATTGGGACAACCAATATGAGAAACCGTCTCTAACATGAGTCTCCAACAAGTTTAGAAATAATGCTTTATTGGTGTCCTTATTGATGGTGTTGTTTTTTGCTCAAGGCTTTCAACTTTGATGTCTCAGCAATCTTGTGAGAAAATCCATATCAAGATCATCCAAGATCTTGGTCTATATATCGTGATTGAGATGAAAGGTTGGAATTGTAAAAAGTATTTCAGTATCAAAATATTTCATGTGCCATGTAAGATATTTGGAATATTGGCCAATGTAGTGTAAAAAGAGTAACTACCCACATGCACACTGATCTTTAGTATTTGGTGAAGGGAAAAAAGCTAATGAAACAATACTAAAAAAAATAAAATCAAATTAGTCTTGATAACATTTAATACCACACCATCAACTGATGTATAGGAATATATTAGGCTGTATTGTCCAAGAAAGTAAACACTGAATTTTTTATATATTGGAGCAATGAATGCCTAACAGAAAACTGTGGCTCGACCTTCTGTAACAATTGACAGCATTTGCAATGATTTGCTACCTGATTTTTCTTTCCAGATGGAGATGAGACAATGCTGATAGGATAACATATGCTCCATGCAAGGTTGGTCCATCGGCCATTGTTGGAGAGAGTGTTGGGGATAAATGAACAATGTTCCAACGAAATTTACAAGGTGAATTTTTACAACTGGCCTGAACATAATGGCAGAGGTGGTGCCCATTGACCATTATATCTACAGGAAGATTTTCTGTATGGCATATTTGATAACTAAAACTATTTTGTGTGAAGGTTAGAATATACATCACATCTTTATATTGCAAATAATCTTTGAGTATGTACCAAGGAAATCATGTCAATGCCTGCTGAAGATCCGCACAAGTTTGTAGCTTCTGTGGTACATGTTCTATGAGTTGAAGGCCACCAAACGACCTGAGAAGCCAACTCGAGGGACTGATAAGCAACATGATTTGTGTAGTCTTAGTTTGGTTGCTGCAAGAAACAATTGAAGAGCTTCAACACAAATTGAAAAATATTATAGCACAAATGTTGATCATATCAGTAAAAAGGTCTTAAGAAAACCCATTTTGTGTTCACCCAAAATCTTAATATTCATCAATCAGGTCCTATTGAAATATTGTTGCCAAAACCTAAGTAAAAAGAAATTATCAAGCAAGCTGTGCAAATAATGAATTTTAGAGTTGATAGTATAATCTTTAATCTTACATGGAATTATGATGCCAATTTAGAAAATACGGTACTCTTCCAGGGCCTCCAATCTCTTAAAGATGAAGCAATAGCAGAGTTGGGCAGAAAAAACAGTAGCTGTAGGACACTTAACTGGAAACAAATTTGGGAGAGATGAATTATGAAATGGGTTTCTAATTTCTTCATGGAAAGCTGGATATTAAAGTTTAAAATGCGGCACATGGCTTGTAAGGTTTTCATGAATCGTGCAATTAGTCTTCCTGAGATATTAAAATATCTTCCTCATTTTATGTTGCCTTTTGGTATACTTATCACTGATTATGGTTATGAAGCCTACCAGTAAAGTTCTAATCTCATTAAACGTGAACAAAAAGAAAATCCGAAGAACTTACTCGAGAGTATGACTGGTTGCCATATATGGCAACACCACATGTCCCAGATGTCGAAGCCCAGTTCTGAAAGCTTGCATCATATCCAGGCCTGGATGCCTCAAAGTGATTAACTTGGTAATCTATAGTGCTTTCTGGTAAGCTATTTTCTGTATCGGGCTTGAATGTGTTCTCACTGATTAAATTCTGACAATAGTTCTGAAAAGGGTACTGGCCTCCTAACTGCAGCCTCAGGAATGCGTTTTGGCTAAACTCATGCAAAGAATCCTCTTGTAATCGCTCACTGACCTCTGCTTGTTTACCTGTGTTGAAGTAACCAGAATAACTTTGAATAGATGTATCTGTGGAGCATCCGATATCTCTACAAGACAAAACAACCACATCCATCATTTTAGCAAACATACTGGACAAACCATTTCACCAATTAAAGGTGCTGGGAACCGTGATATGCTGAAAAGATTATTAGAGTTTGGGAGTACTTTTTTTTTTTCATATTATCCATTTTCAGAAAGGATTCTGACAAAGCAAAACAAATGAGCTCTCCTAATCTAAAGTTAGCATTGCAAATTGAGAAATCACATGTTACCATGTTGCAGGTCTTAAGTAACATTATAAGTGCGTGGAACCTTTTACAAAAGGTTCCAAACATGTTTTGACTAAAGGAACAAGTCAACTCATCAGAGTCAAATCAGTCAACAAGAGATTTATCTCACCAACATTTGGTCCACAGTAGTATGAGCCAGAAATAGTTGAGTTGCTACGTCTTCAGCCATTCATAAACAAAAGGACTCGTAATTACTGTTTATGATAAGTGCTAACATAATAATTATTATAACAATCAGGAGACCCTATTTCACTGAGAAAATAGGAAATAAATAGTTTATACATCACAGGGAAAAAAATTTGATTTTGTTCACCTCTTAGGTAGTAAGTTTCCTACTCACCTCTGAGGTAGTAAATTAGTGTCCTCTGGAAGCACCATTTGTGGGCCATCATTGTTATGAAGCCATCCTACAGGTAAGGGACCATGTTCACTGCCCAATCCCAAAGGTAGATGGATGCCATTTTGAAGCTAAAAAATCAATGCGATGTCATTAGATAGTTGCCATTGACAAAGAAACATGAAATTTTTTTTCATAATTTAAGGCAGCAAATGGCTGGAAGCAGACAAATACTCCACTAAAAGTGCTTTTACCTGGCTACTGCAATCTAGAGACATAAGTTGCTTTCCAAGGTTTTCCTGTTATTACAAAGAGCAAAGGATCAACTTAAGATGAGAAAAAGCTAAATCAAAAACTGTTACAAGCTCTGCTATGTTATACAATTTAATATTTTCTTCTCCCAATCAATGTCTTGTCTATAATGTTAAATTTCTATCGAGGAGCTGCTTCAGATATCTGTACTGTTGTTTGATAGATTACAGGCAGAAAGTACTTGCATATTACATGAGTAATTCAGCCATCTAACCTAAAAAGGTCAGCTCTCTGAAATCCTGAAAGCATTTTCTTTTTGGTCTCAGCTCTCTAAAATCCTGAGAGCATCATCTTTTTGGTCTACAAGATGTGCAGCCTCAAAGCTGTACATTACTTTTGGGTCTCAAAAAGTTATCACTAAGTTCGGTGGCAATGCATATCTATCAGATGAAGTGCTCTTTAACTCTCTCATTCCATATATTGGGAGGTATTAGCTGGTTATGAAATATTATTGTGAAGGTATTAACAAGATTGCTAATATCAATGCAACACTATCATAAAGCAAAGTAGATTAATATAAATGATGGAAAGTTATCTATAACTAAGTATAAATTTATGGAACTAGTAAAAATATATAGGCAAAACCATGGTTAGCCATGTTTTAACATACCACCCTGTAATGGGTGTATTTTACCATAATAGTATAATACCAAGGTTCAGTACGACACATGAATTGAACTGACTTATATTGGATGGAATCGACTGGTTCTCCAAGTTTTGGGCTTTAACATAGTTGAGAATGAGAAAATGATCTCCAGACCTTATGCCAGTATAGGAACTATACCGTATAGTATCAGGTCTACTATAGTATACCAATATCAATAAGGGTACCAATACAACAAACCTCGAGACCAAGTGGCTCCAAATGTTCTAATTCCTTTACCCACCATGCCCCCGTGTGATAACTTCATCTTGAAGCTAAGCATGTGATGATGAATGAGCACTAAAATTACCAACTAGGAACCCGTTCTACAAATATAGGAATTATTTTACATATAGTACAATCATGAAAAACCAATAGCACAATGAGTTGGATAAGCATGCCAACCAAGAGTTGAAGTACCAGTATTTTTCCAATATAGAACCGTATTGACCAATGGTACACCTATCAGTGTTGGCACAACAAAAAGTGTCAACTATATATTTGCATGGTAACCAGGGACATACTAGTACAAAAACCTTACTAGTATGGTATGGCTAAGATGACTAGTATGCATTGATATTCAAATTCTTGATACCAACCTTATGTATTAGAAAAAAAAAAACAAAATTAGACCTCCAATTGTAGTATCTAGCATCTAGCATCTAGCATCTACTCAATAAGTGAAAGGAATATGCATATGTATTAAAGCATAAATTATTATTTACCATAAGTTTAGATTGTAACTAGCAATAAGACAATCATTAGTGATTTTATTAGCAACTAAACAACTATGATGACATGAGTCCATGATGTAAATGTATAAATGGGGGTTCAGTTATAATGTAGGTGGAAGATAGAGCACACATTGCCAAATTCAAAATGGACTGCAAAATGAAAATTTAACCATTGGATATGATTTACAAGATCTAAAATGCCTATAAACAAAAGTACCCCTTGCTCTTGCATCAAGTTATCTCAAACTAATAATTTAAATGGTATATTGTAGTGTTTTATCTTTGGCATTACATCATGCATGGGCAAGGGTCTCCAAAATGTGTGTGTGTGTTTTCTTTTATTTTCTTTTTAATTTATCAACATTTTAGAACTTGAAAATCGTTATTTATGGTTTATATTCTTATTTTACAACTCCCATTCCAAGGTTTGATAGTAGGCATAAAATATTCTTTCCATCTTGAAAGTAATGACAACTCTACCCTATATTATGTATGCATATATTGTATGTATTTATGTAACCATGTATATATATCACCTAGTAAACATATTTATGTTTGAAATTAGAAATAAAAAATGGTCCTATATTATCTATGGAATGAATTATCTAGCACTACAAACATATGCAGGATAATAACTTGTAGACATAACCTAAACCATGTATCCTCCGGATTCGTTGTCAAACAGGATGCCATGGCAAGAGGTGAATGCATAAGTGATATACACATATTTATGTATGTGTTGATATGTATACGCATAGCTCTTTATATTGCAAACATACATAAATATATACGTACAAACATATGCAAGAAAATAACCTCCAGGAATAACCTAAACCATGCACCCCCATGATTCATAGAACACTATGTCATGGCAAGAGATGAATGAAAAACTTCTAGATGCATTAGATGTTTGAGAACTAAGTTTTCTAACTGGCCTTGCTACAATGGAGAAACAAAAGGTAAACAAGCTAGCTCCTATGGACCAGCTATTTCAGGTTAATGGGGCCTAAGGTTGTATAAACTTGTGCATCTAAGTTATATTACTATATGTCATTAAGAATCATTATGCATACAAAGTCACCATACAACTAATCTAAGAAATGTTAATAAATCGACCATTTAGTAGACAAAAACTAAATGTCTAGAATGCTTACCTTATGCAACTGAATGCTGCCAAGCGATTCTTTGAGAGATTGTTCCATAGCCCTAATATGGTCTATGTTATCAATCTTATCAGGATTGGTCCAATAACTGAAAAGGAACAGCTGAATGTTAAATATAACAAAAATCACTGAGGTAATAAACTAAGTAATGAAATTTAGAGCAACTCAGAGGCATACTTGTTCCAATGCCATATACGGATCTAGAAAGGGGGCAAAAAGTGAGAAGATCTGCATCTTCTAGTTTATTCAATGAAATGTGAAGATAAATATTTTTTTTCATTTTTGTATTTAAAGGGAAAGTGCTTGTCAATACAGATTTATTTCATTTTGGAAAACTATCTAATTTAGGAGCACTTCAATTATCTATCCGCACCCCATGCTCATGCCACAATCAACAAATGCAAAGAGATAGTCCTAGGATTCAAAGGCATTGCGACACTATGTTGCTTCTCTTCCCCTTTCTTTGTAACATCTCTCCTTTCTTTCTCCTTTTACATCCACTTCCGAATGTTGCTAAAGTGTCTTTGAAATTACATGATTCTGCTTCATCAATCAGACAAAAGGACAAACAGATAAGACAGACACAATGAAAGAAAGACAGAAAGAAAAAAAAAATGATATTAAAGTGCTGGTTCACAGTCTATATTCTCTTATTTAGGGCATTGCAGGGAGAATAGATACTTCTGCTGTCTGCAAGCTAGCTCTTGCACCACTTGCTCTTTTCTTATTGGTAACAACCAATATAATTTGTTGCATGTGATCTTGTTCCTTTGATGTCAGCGTAGGTTTTCCTGATCCTTTATCACAACTAATGTCTGTGTTGTCTTCAATCCTTTCATCCTTCTTCTAAGCTCAATTCAAATATAAGAAACTTCCTTAGGGAATCCCTTCAGATCTTCTACACAGCCACACCATCTCAGTCAGTTCTCTGCCACTAGTCCTCGACTATGCAACTGCCAAGCCTCCTCTATCGTACTCTTTGCATAGCTACTTTTTCTAGTTCTACCACCATCCATGTTAACATTCTTATTTCTGCTACTTTCATTTACTTTGCTTCGACCCTCTTATTGCCAAACATGTCAAGCTGTGACTTAGAAATTTATCTTAAGTCACCATATGTTGAGAAAATTTCTACTTCCTAGCTTTAATTGTAATTGATATGCACTCAACTATCTCTTCAGTCATTTTAGAAGTTGGCCTAAAGAAATTCATGTCATTATGGTTTCTCAATTTGAACCAGGCTTTTGTTTTCATTTCCTATTCTACTGAAACTCCATTCTTATTTAATTGATTGTTGTGATTGTGACCACCATCGCTTTCTTCTGTGACTCTCATTTGGCATTTGAGCATAACTTGAGTTCAATAATACACCTTCTTGATAGCAGCAATAAATTCATCTAAAATGTGTGAAATTATATGTGTTTGATGTTGACCCCTACAACAGACCTATCAAGATAGAAACCTGTCTCACCACAACTATTTTTTGCACTTGTTCCTTCTGTAGCACATCTTTAACCTTCTAATTATATAAGTTTCTCTTCATGCCTTGCCAATTTACTTCTCATGGAATTCTATCATATCATTCTTGTAAGTAAATGAAACCAAGTGCTAACTCTTTTAGACTGTAATCTTCTAATTTGTTTCCAAACAGAACAGCCTTCATATTTAATCATCCTAATTTAAATCCAAATTGATCTCCAAAATTGTTGTCATTTACCTTAGTCTATGTTCCAAATTATTGTCATTTATCTTAGTCTTTGTTCCATCATCCTATCTTTCATCTCATAATCCTTGGGCATTTTTTTAATATTCAAGAAAAGAAAGATGCAGGTCAAAGTTCAAAATATTACCTCAGTCTCTTTTGTACATCAAATAGTTGAGCTTGCAATGACCTTAAGTGATTTGTCAAGTCCTGTACAAGGGATTTAATCAAAACCAAATATACAAAGAGAGAAAAGGAAATGCTTACAAAATAGAATGCTGCATTTCTAAATGTGATCTTTGTGATGGGCACCTCAACTGTTTGGCTGCTGCAACAAAATCAAAGGAAGAATATCAAAATTTCAGAACATGGGTTCTGCTATCCAAATAAATTTAAGATTATCATTACCTTGAACCCATGAAATCTTGAATATTAACATCATGGTCTAGTTTCTTGAATGTCTTCTTCAGTGCCTATATTCTCAACAAGAAAAAAAGAATATAATTTTAAAAAATGCATATTATAGATCAAGGGTTGCTTGAAGTTATACTGAAATATGAAACCGTGTTCCACTAAAGGATGAAAAAAAAAAATGCAAACTGTTGTTCAGAAAATAGCTCAATGATGGTGGACTTACTTCGAGGCTTTCCAACTTCCTGTTCAAATCATGTAGAAGCATTCATCAGAAACGTTAAAAACATTTAGTCTGAATTCAAGAGCAAACAGGTCAAAGGAGTTTGGTTGTACCTTTTGGCTCTTTCTTGTGGAGTTAGTTGGGCAAACTTTGCAACAACCTCCTCCATGGTGCTGTCATAAAGCAAAGAATAAATGTCGAAGTGGAAAGAAAATTGTGTTAATAATCTAATCAAGCTGAAATACTGGTAGAAAAAGTTGACTGAGCTAGAAAGCGAATGATTATTTTTTCTTTTTTTAAAGATGCCGATGGTTCTCAATTATGACAACTGAGAATTGTTCTTACTAATCCATTCTCCAGAGAAGACTACAAAGAACAATTAAACAACCAATCCTCAGGATCTCTTAGAAATTGCTTTTGTTCTATTGCCTAAATATGGTGTTCTAACTCATTTTCATTTCCATGGCCAGTTAATTATTAGATGATTGCATTTGAAAAACTAAAAATAGTAGAAATAAAGATGAAGGATTAACAAATACCTCCGGTCTCCAACGCATAATGTCGGCTTTCCAGTGGGTGAGAACATGAGAAGGACGAGGTCTATGTCACACAATATAGATAGCTCCTTGGCCTTTTTCAATATCCCAGCCCTCCGTTTCGAGTAAGTGACCTGCCGACCACTGCTATTCTCCAATTTCTTGATCTTTAGTTTCACCCTCCCCATCCTGTGATCACAAGCGGCAATGCCCTAAATTTTCTTCCAATCCTCTTCCTTTTAAATTATTGAAAATCCTTTGAAGAATCCATCTTTCTTTGAGGAATTGAGAGCTCGTTCGTGAGTATATAGACGCTGGAATCAAGCCTTGAACCTCAAAATCCAATTTTGATTACAAGGATCGAGTTAGAACAACCCAATTGGCATCTCCACGAGGAGGTCCCCATAGATATCCGATTTTATATCTATTAATGAAACAGTAATTCCAACGAAGTCGAGAAGGGAATCACCAGACCCGCATCTTAGAAACCAGCCGACTCCAAAACAGAATCGATTTCTCTGCGCCCATTGAGAGGTTGAAGGCGAAAGGGGGCCACGATTGATCGAAATGGGTGAAAAGGGAATCCAAATGGAAGCCGAGAAGGGCTCAGAGAGAACCCAGTGGACGAAATCGAGAGAGAGAGAAGCGGGAAGGAGGGGTCAGCGAGTCCGTCCAAGCGAAGCTGCTTCCCTAATAAATCTCTGGGGGCGGTTAATTGGCCGGACCGCGAACGTGCGGTTGAACCGGGTCGGTTTTAAATTCACCGGTTCACTGTAACGGCCATTACAACGGTTCCAAAGGATCTCCCTTATATCATGATTGATGCTTGGTTGCGGCACGTGTGATGCAAGTGAGAACAAAATTTATGACTGATATGATAGGATTTATTGTAGATGAAGATGATATATGCCTTAAATTTATTCACATCCTTTTAAAGTTTCATTCACAATCATAGACACCCCTCTTTCCTTTTTTTTTTTTTTTTTTTTAACAAAAATTATCATCGTAACTTTCAAAATAGATATTGAGAGGTAAAACTACTATGCATTAATAATCGTGTATGTGGCTAAGGCTAGCCCTGATTTTTGCTCGCTGTGCGATACCCGCCAGGGATGAGTCAGCCTCGATAGGTCGGAGCGCCTTAGCCCCTCACCGAGCCAAGGATTCTCAAGGCGTGGACCGCGTTTCACACCCCCATCCGAGCTTTTGTCTTTCGGCCCTAGCCGATCTATCACCTCTCGATCTCAGCCGAGCTATCATCTCTCGGCCCCATCCGAACTATCACCTCTCGGTCCCAGCCGAGCTATCACCTCTCGGTCCCAGCCGAGCTATCATCTCTCGGCCCCATCCGAGCTATCACCTCTTGGTCCCAGCCGAGCTATCATCTCTCGACCCCATCCGAGCTTTTGCCTCTCGGTCCCAGCCGAGCTATCATCTCTCGGCCCCATCCGAGCTTTTGTCTCTCGACCCTAGCCGAGCTCTCGTTTCTCGGTCCCAGCCGAGCTACCGTCCCTTGGCCCCTCCGGCAGAACTATCATCTACCATCTCTCGGCCCCGACCGAGCTATCGTCCCTTGGCTCTAACCGAACCACCCCCACCCGGCTTTTCTAGCTGGTTCCTCCCTATCACTCGGCCTAGCCCGAGTGATCCCCATACCTCTGCGGAATCCGACGCGGGAAAGCTTAAATCCTTAAGATTCAAAACAGGAATCATATCTGAGAGTGGCCTAGGCCCCTGGGGCCTATGCCCCCACCAAATCTCGAGACATCAACAAGCTCTCCCAGCCGTTGATCCTCTAACTAACCGGATACGAATCCTATCGATCTTATAACAAACAGATTCGGATCTCAACGGCTTTTGGACCCACGACGCTCCCAAACAACAGGTGATCTTCTATAAATACCACAGCTTCAGACCCCATCAGGTACGTGATCCCCCGTGCGCACACTTGCTCACTGGCTCTGTCTCTCTGCCTTTGCTTCCGCCATTAGCGCTCTGCTCGGAGCCTTTGGAGGAACTCTTCGATGAGAGCCATCTCCTCATTTCTGTGGCTATCGATCTCCACTGACTTGAGCGTCGGAGGGTCTTCCGCAGAGGGCCACCCCAACGCCTCTCGTGTGAGGACTGTTTTGCAGGTCCGCTCAGGAGGAAGCCCATCTCGAAGCCCCGTCGCGCCTGAGTCGGAGGACGGATTTCAGCAGCAACAGATTGGCGCTAGAGGAAGGGCCCTCAAGTCCCTAAAAACTTGTGATCCAGGAGACAATGATCTCAGTCTGCAAGAGGATTCCTCCCATGGCCAACCGAAGAAAGGCCACCTCCGAAGTCCGAGATCAGGTCGCCTCTCAAAGGCCTGATCCAGTGAGCAATGTCGCGCCGCCACCGCCGCTAGTCGAGACTCCATCACCGTCGGCGGCCCTAGTGACTCAGGACCAGTTCGCCTTACTGGCCCAGTAGGTTCAGGCTCTGGCCCACCTGATTCAGGGGTGCTCCGAAGCCCCCCGTCCGGCCGCTCATGCTCCTCACCCTTCTGAGGAGGATGCGGCCCTCGCTCATCCGGCGATCTCTTCTTCTAATCCGCATGGGGTTGCAGACCCCCCTCGCCGTCCCGGGGAAGCTGAGCCAGCTCCCCAGCGAGCCCGCGGCAAAGATCTCCCCAGATCTCGGCGGGCCCGATCTCTCTCCCCAGTGTATTCTCGCCATGATTCAACACCGTCTCAGTATCCTCCTCGTCCTGCCCCTCTTGCTCTTCCTGACGAGGAGATCCGCTGCCAACTCTAAGAAATGCGTCAAGAGCTTGACGTCGCCAAGCAAGCCCATCCGCTTCAGAATAAAGCGGAGCAGGGTGCTCCCTTCTCTAAGAATATCATGGAGGAAGTGATTCCCTCCCACGTCAAGCTGCCTACCATCGAGCCTTATCATGGCTCCTCCGACCCCGACGATCATCTCAGCAGCTTCCGATCAATAATGATGTTCCACGGAGCATCAGACGCGGTCCTCTGCCGCGCTTTTCCTTCCACCCTCAGGGGATCTGCCCGAACCTGGTTCAATGCTTTGAAACCAGGTTCCGTTAATTTTTTGACGAGCTGAGCCGCCTATTCATCAGCCAGTTCGTCAGTAGCCGCCACCACCGACGAAGATCCGACTCCCTCTCCGAAGTTAAGTAGAGAGAGGGGGAGTCCCTGAAGAAGTATCTCGGTCATTTTAATACGGCCATGCTAGAAATGGACCACCTTAATCATGAGGTGGCCATGTCCGCCCTAGCGGGCAGAGTATTGAAGGAGAGCGACTTCTACCTGGCGCTGGAGGTCAGTTACCCTCCAAACCTCTCCGGCATGATGGCCCTGGCTGATAAATATGCCAGAGTCGAGGAGTTGCAGAGAGCCGCCCGAGCCAAGCTAACGAAGAAGAAGGAGCCCAAGGGCTCCGATAGGCACCGACCTGCCCGCCAGCCAAGTCCGCCTCGCCGCCAGAGGATTCCCCAGCCGCCGCCGAGGAACCGCTCTCGGAGCCCGCCTAGGAGGTTCCACCGGTTCACTCCGCTCACTGCCCCAAAAGCGGAGATCCTCATGGAGATCGAGCGCCAGCTCCCTCGACCTCCTCCTCTCCGAGGGAATGCGGCCCGGAGAGATCCCACCAAATATTGCCGCTACCACCGCGACCATGGCCACGACACCGAAGAGTGCTAGCAACTTAAGAATGAGATTGAAAGTCTCATCCAGCGGGGTAGACTGAATCGGTTCAGAGGAGCCCCCGAGCCAAGGAACAGGGGCGATCGCCGGCCTTAGCCCCAACAACAACCTCCTCCCCCTCCAAATCCTCCAGTTGCTGGCCGCATTAATGTGATTGAGGCGGTCAGTGGTCCTTCAGGCGGGAGGGACGATGAAGAAGGTCCGGCGCCGAAGAAGGCACGCCCCGACGAGCTTTCTTTCTCCAATGATGACTTCCAAGGGATACAGTTCCCACATGATGATGCATTAGTTGTATCTCTAAATTTGAACAACTATGATGTAAGCCGAATTCTCATTGATAGTGGAAGCTCCGTCAATGTTTTGTACCTCGATGTGTTTGTGAAGATGAAGCTTCTTATAGAGAATCTCCGAGCCGTAGACTCCACCCTAATGGGGTTCATCGGCGATGTTGTTGTCTCGGAGGGGATCGTCACCTTGACGGTCCGTGCGGGGACCTAGCCCCGCGTGGCCACTGTGTATGCAGATTTCCTGGTGACCAAGCTTCGGTCGCCCTACAATGCTATCCTAGGAAGACCCAGCCTAATGTCTCTCAGAGCCACCGTCTCCATCCCGCATCTTGTTATGAAGTTCCCTACCGAGCGAGGGGTAGGTGAAGTTCGGGAAAGCCAAGCAATAGCTCGGCAGTGTTTCATCACCAGCCTGCAATCCAGACTACCCGAGGTTGATGGACTAGACGCTCGGGAGGATTTCGCCGAGCAGCGAGGAGAACCAGCCGAAGAGCTGGAGGAAGTGCCCTTGGACGAAGCTCGGCCTGACCGAACCATAAGGATCGGATCATTGCTGAAGGGGGAGATTCGGCTAGAGCTGATCAATTTTCTCTGAAGGAATACTGATGTCTTCGCCTGGTCAGCCTCAGACATGCCTGGGATCAGTCCAGACGTCCTTGTCCATCGTCTTAATGTGGACGAGATGTCCCGACCTGTGAAGCAGAAGAAGAGAAGCTTCGCCCCTGATCGGCAGAGAGCAATTGAAGAAGAGGTGGACAAACTCATTAAGGCGAACTTCATTTGGGAGGTAAATTATCCGAGCTGGCTATCCAATGTCGTCATGGTGAAAAAGTTAAATGCAAGTGGAGAATCTGCATCGACTTCACTGACCTTAATAAAGCATGCCCGAAAGACAGTTTCCCTCTCCCCCGGATCGACCAACTCGTGGATGCCACCTTCGGCCATCAGATGCTGACCTTCATGGACGCCTACTCAGGCTATAACCAAATTCGGATGGCACCCAAAGATGAAGAAAAAACAGCCTTCATAACCGACCAAGGTACCTATTGCTACCGAGTCATGCCGTTTGGTCTAAAGAATACGAGCGCCACCTACCAAAGGCTAGTAAACAAGGTCTTCAAGGAGCATATCGGTCGGAACATGGAAGTATACGTTGATGACATGCTGGTTAAAAGCAAAGAAGCTTTCCAGCATATTGAAGACCTCTCAGAAAGCTTCGCAACACTCCGAAAGTATCGGATGAAGCTCAATCCGGCAAAGTGTGCTTTCGGCGTCATCTCAGGAAAATTTCTGGGCTTTATGGTTTCTCAGTGAGGCATCAAAGCCAACCCGCAGAAGATTCAAGCCCTTCAGCAAATGGCGCCACCTTCGTCTTTCAAAGAAGTCCAGCGCCTAACGGGGAGGATTGCGGCCCTCAACCGCTTCATGGCTCGATCGGCCGAGAGGAGCCTCCCTTTCTTCAAAGCTCTCCGATCCGCCAAGAACTTTCAATGGACTCCTGAGTGCCAAAAATCATTCGAAGACCTCAAGAAGTATCTCAGCTCTCCGCCTCTCCTCAACAGCCCCAATCCGGGAGAAATGTTGTTTCTATATCTGGCAGTTTCGGAAGGCGCAATTAGCTCGGTTTTGGTCAGAGAAGATAAGAAGACTCAAAAGCCGATCTACTATGTCAGCAAACTACTTCGGGACGTCGAAACGAGATACACCCGGATCGAAAAGCTGGTGCTGGCCCTAATAACGTTGGTCGGAGGTTGCGACCATATTTTCAGGCACATTCTATGACGGTCCTCACCGACCAGCCAATCAAGGCGGTGGTCCACTGCCCGGAGATATCAGGAAGAATGGCAAAATGGGCCGTTGAATTGAGCGAGCATGACATCCGGTATCAACCTCGCCCTGCCATAAAAGCACAAGTCCTAGCTGACTTCCTCCTTGAATGCACTTTCCCAGAAGATGGCTCCGCCCCGGACTCCTCCGAACATCCAAGACCAAACGCCCTATGGCTGCTCCACGTCGACGAATCCTCCAACGCCAATGCTCCAGTGCTAGTCTAGTCCTCACCAGCCCAGAGGAAATAACCTTTGAGTACGGCGTTCGATTCTCCTTCCCAGCCTCCAACAACGAAGCCGAATATGAAGCTCTGCTCACCGGACTCCGAATCGCTCGTGACCTGAAAGTGAAGAAACTGAATGCCTTTACCGACTCTCAGTTGGTAGCCAGTCACGTGCAGGGCGAGTTCGAGGCCCGAGAGCCAAACATGATTCGGTATCTCCAAGAGGTGCGGAACTTACTCTCTTACTTCACCGAATTCGAAGTTATCCAGATTCCCAGATCGGAAAATGCTCATGCCGATCTATTATCCCGGCTAGCAACTGCGGAGTCGATGGACTCCGAGTGGAAGTTCCCCTTGGAAATTCTGGAAAAGCCCTGCATCGCGGAGGCAGACCGAGTGATGCAGATTGAGGTCGAACCATCCAGGTTTGACCCTATATTGAAGTATCTTAAAGAAGGGTCGCTCCTAGCCGATCGCAGGGAAGCAAGAAAGTTAAAGTTGCAAGCTACCCACTATGTGCTAATCGACGACCAACTCTATAAGCGGTCCTTCTCCATGCTGCTTCTCAGATGCCTTCGCCCATCTGAGGCTGACTATGCACTTCGGGAGGTGCATGAAGGAATTTGTGGCAATCGTCTAGGAAGTTGATCTCTATGCCACAAGGTGCTTCGCTAGGGATATTACTGGCCAACCATATAAAAGGATGCCAACGATCTCGTCCGAGCCTATGACCCCTGCTAGAGGCACTCCAACATTCAGAGGCTCCCCTCTGCCAGTCTGATCCCCATTTCCTCCGCTTGGCCCTTTGCTAAGTGGGGGATGGATATTCTTGGTCGTTTTCCCCTCGCCACCGGACAGAGTAAGTTTTTATTCGTCGCCATTGATTACTTCACTAAGTGGGTCGAGGCTGAGGCAGTCGCCCAAATCACCGAAGCTCGGGCCAGGGAT
Source organism: Calamus simplicifolius (assembly GCA_900491605.1). NCBI lineage: Eukaryota > Viridiplantae > Streptophyta > Magnoliopsida > Arecales > Arecaceae > Calamus > Calamus simplicifolius. Next base: position 242,746 of record UESW01004785.1, read on the forward strand.
TTCGTGTGGAAATCCATCATCTGTCGCTTCGGCCTCCCGCATACCATCATCACTAACAATGGCAAGCAGTTCAATAATCCCAAGTTCTGGGAGTTCTGCGAAGATCACGGCATTAGCCATCGCCTCACCTCAGTAGGGCATCCGCAAGCCAATGAAGAAGCCGAGGTAACGAATCGAACCCTGCTTCAAGGGATTAAAGCTTGGCTCGCTAGAGCCCGAGGCAGATGGGGGACGAACTTCACCATGTTCTATGGGCCTACCGCATCACCTGGAGGATCCCCACCGGCGAGACCCCATTCCGGATGGCTTTTGGCACGGAGGCCATCATCCTAGTGGAGATAGGCCTTCCCTCTCCTCGAGTTGAAAGCTACGTAGAAGAAGCCAACGATGAGCAGCTCCGCACCAATCTCGACTTGGTAGAAGAGGTCAGGGAAGAAGCTCGAATCAGAATGGTCGTGTACCAGCAGAGAGTGGCCCATTATCATGCCTCCATAGTCAAAGGGAAATCCTTCTCACATGGCGATCTCGTTCTCCGGAAAGCATCCGTCTCCAAGCCGTTGGAGCAAGGAAATCTCTCGCCGAACTGGGAAGGCCCCAACCAAGTAGCGGAAGTCATCGGACCTGGCACCTACAAGCTCTAGGATCTAAGCGGGAAATCCATTCCTTGGACGTGGAACTCGGACAATCTCCATGTATACTATCAGTAGGGTACGCCTCTTTGACCTACCCCGTTTATAACTCTGGCATCTTATTCCTATTATTTATGACATGGTCGACTCTTTGGAAAAATTGCGGTGAGAAATGGATACCTCTAGCTCACTATCGGCACAACCGAGCCATTTCCCTAAGCTTTGAATTGAATCTCCGAACCTCGGCTAAGTCGAGTCCCGCTTGGTAAAACTCGGTATGACCGAGCGCTCCCAGCATGGTCGAGAACCGAACAATGCCCAAACTTAGCTCAGATTCGGGCAGCTTACAAGCCCCGACCGACCTAAGTATTCTCCTAAACTATGTTCGGATTCGGGCCGCTTACAAGCCCCGACCGACCTAAACGTTCTTTTAAACTTAGCTCGGATTCGGGCAGCTTACAAGCCCCGGCCGACCTAAGTATTCTCCTAAACTATGTTCGAATTCGGGCCGCTTACAAGCCCCGGCCGACCTAAACGTTCTTCTAAACTTAGCTCAGATTCGGGCAGCTTACAAGCCCCAGCCGACCTAAGTATTCTCCTAAACTTAGCTCGAATTCGAGCAGCTTACAAGCCCCGGCCGACCTAAGTATTCTCCTAAACTATGTTCGGATTTGGGCCACTTACAAGCCCCGGCCGACCTAAACGTTCTTCTAAACTTAGCTCAGATTCGAGCAGCTTACAAGCCCTGGCTGACCTAAGTATTCTCCTAAACTTAGCTCAGATTCGGGCAGCTTACAAGCCCCGGCCGACCTAAGTATTCTCCCAAACTATGTTCGGATTTAGGCCGCTTACAAACCTCGACCGACCTAAACGTTCTTCTAAACTTAGCTCGGATTCGGGCAGCTTACAAGCCCTGGCCGACCTAAGTGTTCTCCCAAACTATGTTCAGATTCGGGCCGCTTACAAGCCCCGGCCGACCTAAGTATTCTCCTAAACTATGTTCAGATTCGGGCCGCTTACAAGCCCCGGCTGACCTAAACGTTCTTCTAAACTTAGCTCGGATTCGGGCAGCTTACAAGCCCCGGCCGACCTAAGTATTCTCCTAAACTATGTTCAGATTTGGGCCGCTTACAAGCCCCGGCAGACCTAAACGTTCTTCTAAACTTAGCTCGGATTCGAGCAGCTTACAAGCCCCGGCCGACCTAAGTATTCTCCTAAACTATGTTCTGATTCGGGCCGCTTACAAGCCCCGGCCGACCTAAACATTCTTCTAAACTTAGCTCGGATTCGGGCAGCTTACAAGCCCCGGCCGACCTAAGTATTCTCCTAAGCTATGTTCGGATTCGGGCCGCTTACAAGCCCCGGCCGACCTAAACGTTCTTCTAAACTTAGCTCGGATTTGGGTAGCTTACAAGCCCCGGCTGACCTAAGTATTCTTCTAAACTATCTTCGGATTCGGGCCGTTTACAAGCCCCGGCTGACCTAAACGTTCTTCTAAACTTAGCTCGGATTCGGGCAACTTACAAGTCCCGGCCGACCTAAGTATTCTCCTAAGGAAAAGTCTTTGTACACCACCCCTGGTGCAGCAAGGCCTACGTGGGCTGCACCGCCTCTTCTGATTGGTCCACGTGGAGCCTACATGGATGACAGTGTCGGGCGGTATGGCCCTGCTATAATGTAACGTTCTGAACGTGATGGGCATTTAAAGCAGTTTGCTTTTTTTTAAAATTAGCATGCGGACGAAAATGCCCTTTCCCTCCATCCTAGCACCATTTTATGTTGGATTTCATCTGTACAAGAAGAACTCTTTCTTCCCCTTTCTTTCCCCTCGCTCTGGATTTCAGAAGCATCACCAGAATCAGTTGAGCACGAACCGTCGCCCTCGCTCTGAGACTCCAGTCGAAAAAAATATTTCAGCTTCGAGGCTGGAATACCTGGCTACTGGAGTCTTTGTACAAAAACATCTGGAGGAAATGTCATCTGTAGTACAAAACATTCTTTCGTTATGAGGTTGTTGTGGTTTATGATCTTGACGATAGGGTTTTCTACTAGGGTGTCGTGGGTTTTCAACTAATGCTTTGTCTTAACGTTTTGAACTAGGGTGTCATGGGTTTCAACAAGATACGAGCGAATGGTAGCAAACACCCTAGGAGTACCTCGCCCCCCTCGTGAACAGAAACCATCAATGAAGAGAGTGTGGGGAAGCCAAATACTGCGATACCCATGCTTAAAATTGACCACGGAGAGAATCCCCGTGACACCCCTGTGGAATTCGGCAGAAAATCATTCGCAACACCCCAGTTGAAATCTCACGACACCCTAGCTTTAGGGCGATGACACCCGTGCTTACAAATGACCACGAAGAGAATCCCAGCGATACCCCAGTGGAATTCGGCCAAAAATCATTCGCGACACCCCAGTTGAAATCTCATGACACCCTAGCTCTAAGGAGATAACACCCGTGCTTAAAACTGACCACGGAGAGAATCCCAGTGACACCCTAGTTCGAATTCGGCCATAAATCCTTCGTGATACCCCAATTGAAATCTCACGACACCCTAGCTTTAGGGCGACGACACCCGTGCTTACAAATGACCACGGAGAGAATCCCAGCGACACCCCAGTGGAATTCGGCCAAAAATCATTCACGACACCCCAGTTAAATCTCACGATACCCTAGCTCTAAGGAGACGACACCCATGCTTAAAACTGACCACGGAGAGAATCCCAGCGACACCCTAGTTTGAATTCGGCCGAAAATCATTCACGACACCCCAGTTGAAATCTTACGATACCCTAGCTCTAAGGAGACGACACCCGTGCTTAAAACTGACCACGGAGAGAATCCTAGCGACACCCTAGTTTGAATTCGGTCGTAAATCCTTCACGATACCCCAGTTAAAAAATCATGACACCCTAGCTTTAGGGCGACGACACCGTGCTTACAAATGACCACGGAGAGAATCCCAGTGACACCCTAGTTCGAATTCGGCCAAAATCCTTTGCGACACCCCAATTGAAATATTACGACACCCTAGCTTTTAGGAAATGACACCCTTACTTAAAACTGACCACAAAGAGAGTCCCCGCAATACCCAAGTTTGAATTCGGCCGTAAATCCTTCGCAACACCTCAGTTGAAATCTCATGACACCCTAGCTTTAGGGCAACGACACCCGTGCTTACAAATGACCACGGAGAGAATCCCAGTGACACCCCAGTGGAATTCGGCCGAAAATCCTTCGCGACACCCCAGTTGAAATCTCACGACACCCTAGCTCTAAGGAGACAACACCCATGCTTAAAAATGACCACGGAGAGAATCCCAGCGACACCCTAGTTCAAATTCGGCCAAAAATCATTCGCGACACCCCAGTTGAAATCTCACGACACCCTAGCTCTAAGGAGATGACACCCGTGCTTAAAACTGACCACGGAGAGAATCCCAGCGACACCCTAGTTCGAATTCGGTCAAAAATCATTCGCGACACCCCAGTTGAAATCTCACGACACCCTAGCTCTAAGGAGACGACACCCGTGCTTAAAACTGACCATGGAGAGAATCCCAGCGACACCCTAGTTCAAATTCGGCCGTAAATCTTTCGCGACACCCCAGTTGAAATCTCATGACACCCTAGCTTTAAGGAAACGACACCCTTACTTAAAACTGACCACATAGAGAGTCCCCGGCGACACCCTAGTTCAAATTCGGCCGTAAATCCTTCGCGACACCCCAGTTGAAATATCACGACACCCTAGCTTTAAGAAAATGACACCCTTACTTAAAACTGACCACATAGAGAATCCCCGCGACACCCTAGTTCAAAATCGGCCATAAATCCTTCGCGATACCCCAGTTGAAATCTCACGATACCCTAGCTTTAAGGCGACGACACCCATGCTTGAACAAGGCAGGAATTTGACGTCACCCTAGTACTAATTCGACGACACCCTAGTAACTCAGCCATGCCATTTTTCGAGAAAAGTTGCAAAACATGGGCAGTTCCTATGGGTTTGCGGGTCACTGTGATGTGATCGTGACGATCCGGGTGTCCTTTCATATTTCTCTGAGGTCGGCATAAATCCTAGAAAAAGCACTCATTCGTCTGTTGCTCGAGAAGCCATCCTTCGTCTCTTGCTCGAGAAGCCACTGGTCTCCTTTTCCCTCCTAAATTTCTTCCATAGTTCATTCTTCCGTATACTTCATTCATGGAGATGAGTGCTTTCGTTTGTGGACGAAGACCGCGAACAAAGAAGAAGCAGACGGAGAAAATGGCGGAACAATGCAAGGACATGGTTCTTCGTTCGAATGAGGATGCGGCTCCTTCAGGTATGTTTATCACTATGTTAAAATATTATGATCCTCTCTTAAAATTTCATGACAAGTATGTCTTCTGTCTTACCCCCTGTTTCAGTTGACAATAAAATTGTTCCAGTCCCCCCAGTGAAGGCTTCCCAGCTGTTTAAGAATAGCTGCAGGCCGGCCGTATACGTTCAGAAGGTTTGGAAGATGGGGTTCACTAGACGGCATACAAAACTTATTCGAAGGACCCCATTTGGTGCCTTCGTCGACATGCAGACGTTCACAGTCGACGGGCGACTGCTAGCAGACATCATAAGATGTCACAATGGAGGCGACGAGTTCATTTTCTGCGGAAAGCCAGTTCTATTCAGTGCCGACGAAGTCGCACTCATTCTTGGACTTCCAGCTCATGGGAAGAAGATCGACACGTCCAGCCTATTGTTCAACGGAAGGTTGTTCAGACGGTTTGGCCAGGGTTTAGATCTTCGCCAAGAAGGTTTGGAGAAGTTAATATTTCAACTCCGATCATCTAAGGAACAGGAGGATGTCGAGGACACCGTCCGACTTTGGATCGCATACATGTTGGCCATGTTTTTGGCTCCAAAGTCTAATCAGAGATGTCCACGGTATCTCATCCAGCACTTGGATGACTTAAGTCAACTGGATAGCATCGACTGGGCTTCGGCATTGAAGGAGTTGATTGTTCTGGCTCTCCCAGAAATAGCTGCTTGCTTGCGTTCCGAGGAGCCGGTCCACTCAAAGAATGCAAAAAAAGTTAGGAGGCAGCCTACCCTGTTCGGATGCTCGGCAGCACTGGTGGTAAGGATTATTGAGACACATAAGTAGTGTTCTTACTATAATTTTTTTTAATATTACATTATTTAATATCCAAAAAATATCATGTTCAGGCGTGGTTCCTCGAGCATACATCAATGCGAGAACCAGCATACCCTGATAAACTGCCCCGGCTGTTGAAGTGGTATGACCACCAAATGAAGATCCAGTCGGTTCGGGTTGCCGACTTGCAGCCTCACGACTTGGTAAGCTAGTACATTGCTCCATTGCTCTGACCATAATTTTCAACTTATGCGTCAATATGTTCACTTAATATTAATTTGTTATCAACTTGCGTTGCAGATGGAGGGAGCTACTGTACCACTGTCAGAAGAGCGCTGGCTTCTCACTCAGCAGAATGTAGCATCCCCTCAACCAACAGATACATGCGCCCCTCAACCAACGGATAGCTGCGCAGGATGTGCCGAGTTGAGGACTGAATTGGAGTGCGTTAAGGATCAACTCGACGATGTCAGGCACAGGCTGTCCATTGCTGAGAGCCTCCTCAAATCACTGCTCAGAAAGGAAAGTACTGCAATAAATGAGGAGGACAAGGGAGACGGGAAAACAGAGAAGGTGCATTCCCTGGAGTTGGTCCTCCGCGAGCCTGGTAATGGAAATAGTGAGGAGAAGAAGATGGAGGAGGACCATTCATCCGAGTGTCCAATTGAGACGGGGAATGCAAAAGCAGAGGAGAAGAGATTGGAGGGGGATTCATTGGATGAAAAACAGAGCATGGGAATGGAAATAAAGATGAGTCCATATCCGATAATAAACTTGGCACCCCTGCGCCAAAGGGTGATAATATGGATATAGAAATCGTTGGAGTGCCTTCGCTTGTTAGGAGGGTTAAAAAAGAGCCGAGGAAGCGTAAGGCATCCACGGTCGTCGGAGAATGTTATGAGACAACCCGTCCTAAAAAGTCGGCGAAGACAGTGGGCATGTCAAAGCCCAACACAACGGTCGAAGATGACCAAATAATTATTCAAAATTTTTTGAGCGAACGACTAACCGACGAGATCGTCTACACCAATATGTTTTCTGGCGTTGTAACAAGGAAAAATCTTCAAGATCTCATTAACAATGAAATGATAATAGATGATGTAAGTATATCAAGAAACCTGTTCTAGTTGTTGATTTTAGAATTATATTAATCGGTTTACATTGCATTGGCAGATAATTGATGCCGGCCAGGAGTTTCTGATGCGCAACTGGACAGAGCATCCGGACCGATACCATAAGTGCATATTTGCATCAGTTTTCGTATCCGCTCTGTGTCTGACTTCCTCATCACCTGCTCATGAACTCGCTGGAATCTCAGGGGCCTCGATATTTGACAATGTATCGGATGAAGATAAGGCCCAATTCCGGTTTCTTTTCACCATAATAAACTCTGATAACTCGCACTGGCATTTGGTTGCTGTCGACATGGAAAGAAAGGTGTTCATGCACCTGAATTCTGAAACGCAACCCCAAGTACAAGGCCAATGCAAGGAAATGGCATACAATTCTTGGCCACATATTCCATATCTACTGCGATAAGAAGGAAGCGATGACTTGGCCGATGGAAGAGATTTCGGATTGCCCAAGCCAACCGACCGGATTGCTGGATTGCGGCCTATACTGTCTGAGATACATGGAATGTCTTGCTCGATGGGACAATCCTGATATGAAGATGGATTTCACGGATGAGGAAGTCAGAGTTTACCGGCGACACTTAGCTGCGACGATATTGAGAGAGGGCCTGAACAAAAAGATTAGCGACATTGTCGAAAAATATTCTTAATTTTTTTATTTTTCTTTGAATGAAAATTGAATGTAATTTATTCATATTAACAATGATTAATATTTAATGCAAATGCACAAATTTTATATTGCGAGCAGGGGTGTCCTCGATTCATTCCTATGTTTGCCTTCGTAGGTTTTCGCCGTTCGGGTGTCGCCGCGCAAGAGCTAGGAGTCGTTAGCCAAGAGCTGGGGTGTCGTCGCGCTAAAATCTTCGGTGTCGCTCGCGAGTACTGGGATGTCGTAGGTTTCCGCCTTTCGGGTGTCGCCGCGCAAGAGCTAGGGAGTCATTAGCCAAGAGCTGGGGTGTCATCGCGCTAAAATCTTCGGTGTCCGTTCGCGAGTACTGGATTCGTAGGTTTCCGCCTTTCGGGTGTCACCGCGCAAGAGCTAGGGAGTCGTAGCCAGGAGCTGGGGTGTCGTCGCGCTAAAATCTTCGGTGTCCATTCGAGTACTGGGATGTCGTAGGTTTCCGCCTTTCGGGTGTCGCCGCGCAAGAGCTAGGGAGTCGTTAGCCAAGAGCTGGGGTGTCATCGCGCTAAAATCTTCGGTGTCGCGAGTACTGGGATGTCGTAGGTTTCCGCCTTTCGGGTGTCGCCGCGCAAGAGCTAGGAGTCGTTAGCCAAGAGCTGGGGTGTCGTCGCGCTAAAATCTTGGGTGTCCATTCACGAGTACTGGGATGTCGTAGGTTTCTGCCTTTCGGGTGTCGCCGCGCAAGAGCTAGGGAGTCGTAGCCAGAGCTGGGGTGTTGTCGCGCTAAAATCTTCGGTGTCCATTCGGAGTACTGGGATGTCTAGGTTTCCGCCTTTCGGGTGTCGCCGCGCAAGAGCTAGGGAGTCGCTAGCCAGGAGCTGGGGTGTCGTCGCACTAAAATCTTCGTGTCGTTCGCGAGTACTGGGATGTCTCGTAGGTTTCCGGTTGGGTGTCGCCGCGCAAGAGCTAGGGAGTCGCTAGCCAGGAGCTGGGGTGTCGTCACGCTAAAATCTTCGGTGTCTGTTCGGAGTACTGGATGTCGTAGGTTTCGCCTTTCGGGTGTCGCCGCGCAAGAGCTAGGGAGTCGTTAGCCAAGAGCTGGGGTGTCGTCGCGCTAAAATCTTCGGTGTCCGTTCGCGAGTACTGGGATGTCTCGTAGGTTTCTGCCTTCGGGTGTCGCCACGCAAGAGCTAGGGAGTCGTTAGCCAAGAGCTGGGGTGTCATCGTGCTAAAATCTTCGATGTCCGTTCGCGAGTACTGGGATGTCTCGTAGGTTTCCGCCTTCGGGTGTCGCCGCGCAAGAGCTAGGGAGTCGTTAGCCAAGAGCTGGGTGTCATCGTGCTAAAATCTTCGGTGTCCGTTCGCGAGTACTGGGATGTCTCGTAGGTTTCCGCCTTTCGGGTGTCACCACGCAAGAGCTAGGGAGTCGTTAGCCAAGAGCTAGGGTGTCGTCGCGCTAAAATCTTTGGTGTCGAGTACTGGGATGTCTCATAGGTTTCTGCCTTTCGGGTGTCGCCGCGCAAGAGCTAGGGAGTCGTTAGCCAAGAGCTGGGGTGTCGTCGCGCTAAAATCTTCGGTGTCCGTTCGCGAGTACTGGGATGTCGTAGGTTTCTGCCTTTCGGGTGTCGCCGCGCAAGAGCTAGGGAGTCGCTAGCCAGGAGCTGGGGTGTCGTCATGCTAAAATCTTCGGTGTCCGTTCGCGAGTACTGGGATGTCGTAGGTTTCCGCCTTTCGGGTGTCGCCGCGCAAGAGCTAGGGAGTCGCTAGCCAGGAGCTGGGGTGTCGTCGCGCTAAAATCTTCGGTGTCCGTTCGTAAGTACTGGATGTCTCGTAGGTTTCTGCCTTCGGGTGTTGCCGCGCAAGAGCTAGGGAGTCATTAGCCAAGAGCTGGGGTGTCGTCGCGCTAAAATCTTCGGTGTCTGCTTGCGAGTACTGGGATGTCGTAGGTTTCCGCCTTTGGGTGTCGCCACGCAAGAGCTAGGGAGTCATTAGCCAAGAGCTGGGTGTCGTCGCGCTAAAATCTTCGGTGTCTGTTCGCGAGTACTGGGATGTCTCGTAGGTTTCACCGTTCGGGTGTCGCCGCGCAAGAGCTAGGAGTCGTTAGCCAAGAGCTGGGGTGTCATCGTGCTAAAATCTTTGGTGTCGTCGCGAGTACTGGGATGTCGTAGGTTTCCGCCGTTCGGATGTCGCCGCGCAAGAGCTAGGGAGTCGCTAGCCAGGAGCTGGGGTGTCGTCGTGCTAAAATCTTCGGTGTCCGTTCGCGAGTACTGGGATGTCTCGTAGGTTTCCGCCTTTCGGGTGTCGCCGCGCAAGAGCTAGGGAGTTTTAGCCAAGAGCTGGGGTGTCGTCGCGCTAAAATCTTCGGTGTCCGCTTGCGAGTACTGGGATGTCGTAGGTTTCCGCCTTTCGGGTGTCGCCGCGCAAGAGCTAGGGAGTCGTTAGCCAAGAGCTGGGTGTCGTCGCGCAAAAGCATTCATTTTACTGAAATAGACACCATATTTTGAAAGCACTTCATTTGCGACCAAGACACCCTAGTTCAAAAGTTACGACACCCGTGTTTTATATATGCTCCTGTGTAAGTTGACTCAATACATAAGCATCAAATTCGTCCATCAAAGCTTCGGAAGGCGGTACACTTCTCTCCAGGTCCTCTTCGGTATTAATTGACTGCAAACAAGTCTGCCTGATGCTTGAAGCAGCTCTTTCCTTGACCTGATTTTCCTTGATCTTTTTGACTTCTTCTCGACTCCACTCTTTAATCTGTTCTCTCTCGGGCGACCTTTCGTCCTAATTTGTTCAGGATCTTGAATTACAAGCTCTGTACGTGGTTTAGCTGCGCAGTTGGCATCCACGATAATTTTGAATATAGGTGTTAGACCATCCATCACTACATTAAATGCATCTTCAGACATGGAGGCTATCTCTGCGAGCTTCATCATCCGATGACTCAGCAAACTATATCTACAATCATTAACATAATTAATGAAAACAAATATTAAGACATTTCAATTAAAAAATTATCACTGCGTACCATGATTTTCGTGTGCTTTTATCATAACCTTCAGTATTGCAGTCGAATTCGTCGAATTGGTATTTCATGTCCTTGCACCATCTCTTCAAGAAGTATTTATCTGGTAAACGAAATACGTCACTTTGATGAAGAACCAACAAGGCATGCCTACACAGGTACCCCTTGAACTGAAAGGATCGGCACTGGCATTGGACATCCTCAATATTTCTATCGTATGACACGATATAATCTTTGATCATCTCCTTGCCGATTCCATCAAAATCAACCATAAACTTGGGATTTGCCGTGCAAATGTGGCCAATCTTTTCATGTATCTTCTTCAATATGTCAAAGACAAAATCGATGTCGTGTGTTAGGAAAAACTTCTTGACAGCAGCCTCGATTGCCTTGTCTTGGTCAGTTATTATGGCAATAGGTGCTTGACCACCATTTGCATCCAGCCATGCCTGAAAAATCCATTTATATGTCTTAGTACTCTCATCAAACAACAATGCGCATCCAAGCAAGGTGGACTGTCCATGATGGTTGACCCCGATGAATGGACAAAAAGGTATTTGATATCTGTTTGTCAAGTACATTGAGTCAAAGCTTAGAACATCACCGAAGTATGTGCATGCCAATCTTGACCTTGGATGAATTTAGAAGACAGACCTCAGATGACCATTATCATTGAGGTCTAAGGTATAGAAGAAATTGGGATTTCTGAGTTGCATTTCGGCGAAATGAATTACCATCGACTGAGCATCTCCTTCTTTCAGCTTAGACTGACGTTCGCGACAAATGAAGTTACGAGCATCCTTCTCGGTGAAATTAATTGTCTTCTGCCCCCTTTTCTCCTAGCTATGGCAGAGTATATCTGAGTCGTCGAAACATTCACGGCATATAAATTGCTGATCTCTGCCTTCTCTGGTGTGCTGATCCTCCTATGCGACCGTAGATAACCAGTTGATGTTATGGACATCCCATGGTTATGTTCTAGAGAAACCTCATCCAATATCCACTTACCACTTGTAGCATTCAGTCTTGCTTTTATGGATGTCATATAATCAACTTTCCAGTATCCCTATGATTCATACTCTTCTCTGTTTTTCTAGATTTTCCTTGCCTCCAACACGCCAGGTGCTTGAAGCAAAGTTGTTTTTTGTTGTTGGCCCTGCTACACACTGTTGTGATTCCAAAACCAACTCGTCTCGCGTATCCATTGTAGAACATATATACATCATCTGCTGAATTGAATTCCATTTCAGTTTGAGGAACTACAGTATCATCCACTGCATTTGGAGCGACGGGTGAAGGTGCACGGCCGGGAGTGTTATCGATTTCTTTCGATCTACAATTTCAGCATCAACTGTGAAAATATAGGCACGTAGTCATGAACAATGATATCCATAGATTTAGTTGTCAATATATGCTGACAAAGGATTAGGATTTAGGACACGAAGGTTAAAACAATACGATACCCCAGTTATCATCTGACGACACCCTAGCTTTAAGGTGACGACACCCGTGGGTCACTGTTAATGCACGGGTGTCGTGGCATTGGTGCTAGGGTGTCGTGAGATTTCAACTGGGGTGTCGCGAAGGAGTTTCGGCCGAATTCGACAAGGGGTGTCGCAGGGGTTCTCTCCGTGATCAGTTCTAAGCACGGGTGTCATCGCCTTAAAGCTAGGGTGTTGTGAGCTTTCAACTGTGGTGTCTCGAAGGAGTTTCGGCCGAAATTCAATTCTCCTGGGGTGTCATGGGGATTCTCTACGCGGTCAGTTCTAAGCACGGGTGTCGTGGCATTGGTGCTAGGGTATCGTGAGATTTCAACTGGGGTGTCGCGATGGAGTTTCGGCCGAATTCGACAAGGGGTGTCACGGGGGTTCTCTCCGTGATTAGTTCTAAGCACGGGTGTCGTCGCCTTAAGCTAAGGTGTCGTGAGCTTTCAACTAGGGTGTCTCGAAGGAGTTTCGGCCGAAATCCAATTCTCCTGGGTGTCGCAGGGATTCTCTGCGCGGTCAATCTAAGCACGGGTGTTGTGGCATTGGTGCTAGGGTGTCGTGAGATTTCAACTGGGGTGTCGCGAAGGAGTTTCGGCCGAATTCGACAAGGGGTGTCGCGGGGGTTCTCTCCGTGATCAGTTCTAAGCACGGGTGTCATCGCCTTAAGCTAGGGTGTCGTGAGCTTTCAACTAGGGTGTCTTGAAGGAGTTTCGGCCGAAATCCAATTGTCCTGGGGTGTCGCGGGGATTCTCTGCGCGGTTAGTTCTAAGCACGGGTGTCGTAGCATTGGTGCTAGGGTGTCGTGAGATTTCAACTGGGGTGTCACGAAGGAGTTTCGGCCGAATTCGACAAGAGGTGTCGTGGGGGTTCTCTCAGTGATCAGTTCTAAGCACGGGTGTCGTCACCTTAAAGCTAGGGTATCGTGAGCTTTCAACTGGGGTGTCTTGAAGGAGTTTCGGCCGAAATCCAATTGTCCTGGGGTGTCACGGGGATTCTCTGCGCGGTCAGTTCTAAGCACGGGTGTCATGGCATTGGTGCTAGGGTGTCATGAGATTTCAACTGGGGTGTCGCGAAGGAGTTTCAGCCGAATTCGACAAGGGTGTCGCGGGGGTTCTCTCCGTGATCAGTTCTAAGCATGAGTGTCATCGCCTTAAAGCTAGGGTGTCATGAGCTTTCAACTGGGGTGTCTCGAAGGAGTTTCGACCGAAATCCAATTCTCCTGGGGTGTCGTGGGGATTCTCTGCGCGGTCAGTTCTAAGCACGGGTGTCGTGGCATTGGTGCTAGGGTGTCGTAAGCTTTCAACTGGGGTGTCTCGAAGGAGTTTCGGCCGAAATCCAATTCTCCTAGGGTGTCACGAGGATTCTCTGCGTGGTCAGTTCTAAGCACGGGTGTCGTGGCATTGGTGCTACGGTGTCGTGAGGTTTCAAGTGGGGTGTCACGAAGGATTTTTGGCTGAAATCCGAATCATCCTTGGGTGTCGTGAGGTTTCCTCTTGGGACGTCGTAAAACTTACTACGGTAACCGGGTATTTGGCTTCCCGAAACTCTCTTCTATTGCCCATCCCCCGAAACTCATCGAGGGGGGGGGGGGGCGCGACGCTTCGATTCCTTCGAACCGTCCACTGAGATGGTGGCACGTGGCAATCGAAACATCCGCCAGGAGTACCTTAAATATGGATGGGGGAATGCCATCGTTCATCACCTTTTCAGCTGATCTTCCAAAATTTTTGTATACTGATATGGCTTCTAGAGGCGAGGGGCGATCGACTGGCCCCCCTGGGAGCCGCTGCAGAATAGTAAGCATCGATTTGGAGGTCTTTGTAGAGTCGCTCGCAAACAGCGAGCGACTCCACAGGGCGGCCGAGCAATACATGGCCGTTTCAACGAGATAGATCGAGGTTCTGCATCGGGCCAACAGCCGGCTGGAGGGGCAAGTAGAGTCTCTCCAGCGCCAGATCGCTGAGTTAGCCCCGCAGCATGGGGGAGCTCGGCAACGACCGAAGCAGATGACAAGCCCCAGTGAGGGCTCATGTACTTTTTTCTTTTCTTTCCGTCTTCTCTTTATTTTTGTGATGAATAAAAATAAATTTTCGTAACTTGGGTGTCGTGGGCCTTCTCGTCGTGGTCAGTTATAACCACGGGTGTCGTCAGATGAGAGCTAGGGTGTCATGAAGTTTCAACTAGGGTGTCGCGAACGATGATAGCACCGACTCAGGCTATTAACGATACCCCAGTTCTCATCTGACGACACCCTAGCTTTAAGGTGATGACACCGATGACGTGACTGTTAAAGCGGGGTGTCGCGAGGATTATTCTCCATATGGGGTGTCGCGGGCCTGCTATCCATCATCATTTATAAGCATGACACACCCTTTATAGCAGTTAAAGACACCCCATAGAACAAGCTACGACACCCCAGAAAGCAACATACGAAGATCGCGAAGGTTATAAGCATGGGTGTCATAGCGTTGTAACTAAGGTGTCGCGAGGCTTTTCTCCAGCATTCGTTTGGAGCACGAGTGTCCTAGGCTTGTAACTACGGTGTCTTAACAGTATATCAGGGGTGTCGTAGCTTTAACGATGACACTAGAACTATATGGACAGGAAATAACGGGGAATATAGGCCGAACCACTCTGACGACACCCCAGTTCATGAGGTATAACATCCTAGTTAAAACAGTTATAACATTCGTGCTTACAAAACTGTAAACTATAAACAGTTATGACTCCCAGAATGTTATAACTGTTTTGTTCTAAGGAAGTTACCCATGCATTAAACGGTTTGGTGACGCATTAACTAACTCTAACCAGAAAAAACAGTTGGTGTAATAAAGGAGCTTTACAAAGAAGTGGGAAGAAGGACTTTTTACTTCGTGCTGCGGACGACATTTCCTCCAGATGTTTTTGTACAAAGACTCCAGTAGCCAGGTATTCCAGCCTCAAAGCTGAAATATTTTCTTTCGATCGGAGTCTCAGAGCGAGGGTGACGGTTCGTGCTCAACTGATTCCGGTGATGCTTCCGAAATCCAGAGCAAGGGGGAAGAAAGGGAAGAAAGAGTTCTTCTTGCACAGATGAAATCCAACGTAAAATGGCGCTACGATGGAGGGAAAGGGCATTTTCGTTCGCACGCTAATTTAAAAAAAAGCGAACTGCTTTTAATGTCCGTCACGTTCAGAACATTACATCGTAGCAGGGCCATACCGCCCGGCACCGTCATCCATGCAGGCTACACGTGGACCAATCAGAAGAGGCGGTGCAGCCCACGTAGGCCTTGCTGCACCGAGGGCGGTGTACAAAGACATTTCCTTCTCCTAAACTTAGCTTGGATTCGGGCAGCTTACAAGCCCCGGCCGACCTAAGTATTCTCCTAAACTATGTTCGGATTCGGGCCGCTTACAAGCCCCGGCCGACCTAAACGTTCTTCTAAACTTAGCTCGGATTTGGGCAGCTTACAAGCCCCGGCCGACCTAAGTATTCTCCTAAACTATGTTCGGATTCGGGCCGCTTACAAGCTCCGGCCGACCTAAACGTTCTTCTAAACTTAGCTCGAATTCGGGCAGCTTACAAGCCCTGGCCGACCTAAGTATTATCCTAAACTATTTTGGATTTGGGCCGCTTACAAGCCCCGACCGACCTAAATGTTCTTCTAAACTTAGCTCGGATTCGGGCAGCTTACAAGTCCCGGCCAACCTAAGTATTCTCCTAAACTATGTTCGGATTTGGGCCGCTTACAAGCCCCGGCCGACCTAAACGTTCTTCTAAACTTAGCTCGGATTCGGGCAGCTTACAAGCCCCGGCCGACCTAAGTATTCTCCTAAACTTAGCTTGGATTCGGGCAGCTTACAAGCCCCGGCCGACCTAAGTATTCTCCTAAACTATGTTCGGATTCGGACCGCTTACAAGCCCCGGCCACCTAAACGTTCTTCTAAACTTAGCTCGGATTCGGGCAGCTTACAAGCCCCGGCCGACCTAAGTATTCTCCTAAACTATGTTCGGATTCGGGCCGCTTACAAGCCCCGGCCGATCTAAACGTTCTTCTAAACTTAGCTCGGATTCGGGCAGCTTACAAGCCCCGGCCGACCTAAGTATTCTCCTAAGCTACGTTCGGATTCGGGCCGCTTACAAGCCCCGGCCAACCTAAACGTTCTTCTAAACTTAGCTCGGATTCGGGTAGCTTACAAGCCCTGGCCGACCTAAGTATTCTTCTAAACTATGTTCGGATTCGGGCCGCTTACAAGCCCCGGCCGACCTAGTTAGTTCCAAAACGCAAAACGTTGTTCGATAGGGACAAACATCTTGGGGATGGCAGCGAAAACAAAAGTTGCCAAAAAACCTCCCTTTCTGCTTATCATAGAGAAAACGACAAAGAGGAAAAGAAAAGATAAAAATAGCCTTCACAGAGGCTTCACATCTTCTCCGGGAGCCGCCGAACTCTCCCCATGCTGAACTAACTCGGCAATCTTTTGGCGAAGGGACGCTATTTCCCCTTCTTGCTGGCTGATAACACGGCGGAGGGACTCGACCTCCCTCGTCGAGATGGCTAGATATTGCCCGGCTGCCCTTTGTAGCTGCTCATGGCTCGCGAACGCCGATGCCAAGGCCACTCCATCAACGGTCACTGTGATGCGACTCTCTCGGGAGTCCCTGCGGTCGTCGGCACAGCCGTTTGGCCCTTGAGTTGATCATCTTTTGCCGCCGGAGGCCATATCCACACTCAAGAGCCGCTAGAAAACTGGCTGAAAGGATGACTGGCATAGGCATCCCTCTAGTCCATATTTAAACCACTCCTGGCGAGTGTTTCGATTGGTCGAGTCATTAATCTCGACCTGTAGAAACTCAGCACGCGTCACCACTCCGGTGGGCGCTTGCGGGAGGCAAAGGGTCACGCCCCCTCCGAGGAGGATCTTTTAGCATCAACGAGGTGCTCGGGAACTTCCCTCCTTCTCTAGGGACAGGTTCCCTTCGGTTTTTCAAACCCTTCTGAGATAAATGTCTCAAAAATCTGCCAGGCACCCTCGAATCGGGCGCCCTTGAAAAGGCGCGAAGAAATGTAATGCGTTGGCACGCCTTCCTTGAACGTAACCAAATCGTAAACTTCAGGCGCCCCATGCGTCAGTCGGGTGACCCTTATCCTCTCTGACAGTCTACACCAGAGGCCGAATAAAATATTATAATCCTCGGCGATGACCAAGCCTGAGCTAAATCTCCGTGCCTCGGTTGGGCCGAGCTATGAGTTGGAATAGCATATCACAGCCGAACCAAGCGGTCCCCAAAATTTTGTTCGGATTCGGGTAGCTTGCAAGCCCCGGCCGAACCGAATGATCTCCAAAACTTTCT
The DNA here is from genome assembly GCA_900491605.1 of Calamus simplicifolius. NCBI lineage: Eukaryota > Viridiplantae > Streptophyta > Magnoliopsida > Arecales > Arecaceae > Calamus > Calamus simplicifolius. The sequence goes on from UESW01004785.1 coordinate 260,122, forward strand.
CCAGATTCGGGCAGCTTACAAGCCCCGGCCGGACTGAGCAATATCTCAGTATCTTGGCCTTAGCAGGACTAAGCCGCAATAGCGCTGCCAAAATATGTTGCAACATAAAAGGCGCAATATAGGAGTAACAACTCCCCAGCACAAAAGAGGCAGAAGCTAAAGAAAGAAGGAATGAAAAATTTCTTTATTTCCTCATCAAAAGAAAAGTTACAACCTCCTGAGAGGAGTTACAAGTGCATCAAAGCACAAAAATGAAAACGAGTAAATAGCTCGGCCGAACTGCTCCAGTCAGCTTCGGTTAACGATGATACTTCGGCGTCTGACCCAAGAAATCAGACAAATCAGACAAACCAGTCAACTCGCCCTGATAAGTGGCAAAGCCGGCCTCCCACGGTCCCTCCGGATGAATTAAGAGATCCAAAAGGAGGCATAACCCGTGGATGCTGATTCTGAGGAATCGGGCAAACTAACCAGCTCCCCCCAGGTGGAATGCTGGGTTGCAGGCCGCTGCCCGATTGAGAGAGCTAGGGGACCATCAGCCCCACGCTGCTCTCAGCTCCCCTTCCCGTGGCAAGGATTCCCTCAGAGAAGAGATGAGAATCCAGCCCGATGGAGAAGGAAGGCTCGTGCATGCTACGGGGGTGCCTAGGCACTTCCTTCCTGCGTCCCTGTAGCAGGCCACAAAGGACACACAGAAGCGCATATGTGCGCTCTCCGTGTGATCTCTGCGCCCTCCTGTGCGCTCTCCATATGATCTCCAAAACTCATCCCTTGAGGACGAGCTGCTCTTCAGCGGCTCCTTCATCACCCCTGCTGTCCGGAGGAAGACGACTTACAAAGAGAAAAATCAGTCCTCCCACTCTCAGCCTCCGGGACACAGCCATCATAAATTTTTTTTTTTTACGAACACAGAGAAGAAAGTTTTGGGGATGGCCTAACACGGCCCCTTCCTCCCCTTTTTATAGGCAGAATGGATCGGGAGCAACTATCAAGGCAGAAAGCCCCGAGATTCAAAACGCCTAATCCACGCCACCACGTGGCCTCCTGGGATGAAGACAACACCCCTCGTTGCGCGCCAAACGCGTCGCCCGAATCCATGACGCACGCCGAAAGATTTTCTCTGATTACGGATCATGGGTCTTAAATGCCAAAAATCACCCACCGGTCTTACGGATACGGGCAGACCTAGGAGATCGTCCCGTGAAAGTGATGTCCTCCAATGACGGATAAGTGCTTGCGTCGTACGCTAAAACGACCGCATTGGAAAAAATCGATATAATAAAAGCCCCTTGGAAAGCACCGAGGCAACCTTTTGCTGGCTACAGAACCGTACTATCTACTTCGGCAAAACGAAGGTCGACTTGCCTTGGAAAAGACAAGGGACTGACAGAGCAATAAAGAGGCAAAGGCCAAGTACTCCTCGATAAGGATGCTTCAATATCTCCGCTCCGGCCCAACTGCCTGTCATATCCAGGCATGAACCGAGACATTGCCTTATGCTCCCCTCCAAGGCCAAAGCTACTTCCATACTTCGGAACAAACCAAGTATCTATCTTCAGTCCAGCACGACTGAGTGTTATCCCACACCCCGATCCGGACAGAGATAGCTGCCTTTATCTCATCGATAACGAAGCACTCTTTGTACCTCGGCTAAAGCATAAGCGCTATACCTTGAATCTTGCCAAGATGACCAAAAATCCTCCAAGGGAGTGGATCGCTTATAAGACTTGCACATAAAAACAAGCATCTCAAAACAGCAGCAAACACGAAAGCTACAGAAGCTGTTCTTTTCATTCATCATAAAAAGGGCTACGAAAGGAAAGAAAAATACATCGGCCCTTACGGGGGCTTGTCATTCTCTCCGGGAGCTACTGAGCCCTCCCCTCGTCGCAGAGCCGGCTCGTCCAACTGCTGTTGAAGGGACTTCACCTTCTTTCCAACCGATCATTGGTCTCACGAAGGCGCAGGATCTCCCTGGTAGAGGCAACCATGTATTGCTCGGCCGCCTTTCGAAGTTGCTCATGGCTCGCAAGCGATAAGGCCAGGACTTCCCCATCGATGATCGCCTTAGTGCGGCCCCTACGGGTTCCCCAACGGGCGTTGACACCGTTGACTAGTGCTCCGGCTGACCTCCCTCCATCCTTGGAAGCCATCTTGCTATCATAAGTTTAGATAAACCAACAAAAGATCGGTAGAGGAAGTGGTTAACGATGCCTACCACCATTGGTATTTAAACTACTTCGGGCGAGTGCCCCGATCGCCCGAGCCATCGGCTCCGGTGCCACCGCCATAAAGCCTCGCCACGTGTCGTTACTTCAGTGGCAGCTCGCAAGAAGCGAGGATTTGCTCCCTCCGAACCGCAAAAATAAGAAAAATGGCGATGGGAAAGTTAACAAACCCCCTTTCTCCCCCTTTTTATCGAAGGCGCACCCACGTCTTCGCCCTTGATAAGTCGGACTACCTTGGCCTCGACCAAGATGTTCGCTCAAATCCGAGCTAAACCAACCAAGCGGCTCAGATAAGCCATAGGTTGCTCGCGGTCAAGAAAAAACTTGAGACAAGAGATCGTCCGAAAAAGGCCATTGAATAAAGGCGAAAGGCTCATTCATTAAAGACTCCAAGTTACAAAAAAAAACAAAAACAAAAACAAAAGCATACTGATAACCCTTAAGAATCAGGGTTAGGAACGCCCCAGCGCCTCGACAGCTTCCTCGGTGACATTCGGGGGAGCTTGACTTGTCTCGCCCTTTTCAAACACTGTTGTTTCCCCGGTGATATGACAAGTATGCCCTTCAGGGGCCGCGCCTCATGGCATCTGGAGCAACGTCAGGATCGGTGTCTGAAATATCGTCATACTCGTCCTCTTCATCCCCTGGGGAGCAAGCTTCGAAGGTTCCAACATCCAAGAAGGAAAGGTCCCATTCTGGATGCTCCTTGGATATCTTACTTCGAGTGTCCTCCACACCGAGCTGGAAGGCATCGGTGCAAGTTGCATCTTGTTCGCCCCTGAACAAAGCGAACCGCATTTCAGTTTCAGCCACTTGGCTCCGTAGTGAGGCAACCTGCCCCTCAGCTTAGCAGCTTGATTCTGTAATAGGGCAACCTGCCCCTAGTTTCAGTAGCTCGATTCGCAGTAGAGCACCTGCTCCTCGGACTCGCTGACCCGCCTCTCAGTTTCAAGTTCCTCCCTCGACTAGAGGCCAATTCCCCTTGCAGGGCCTGCGTCTGGTTTTGATTCTCCAGCTCCGCCTTTTTCATCTGTAAAAACAGAGTTAGCCAATGCCACGATGAGCCAGTAAAGGAAACTAAAACCATACCTCCTCCTCCTGCCAAGCTAACTTCTTAGTTAGCTCTTCGACCTCGTCAATGGCCCTCAATTTATCAGCCCTAATTAGCTCGATTCTGCTCTTGAGGTCATTGATCTTCGACTGCCTATCATCAGCTTCTCTCCAGGCTTGGGAGAGCTTGTTGTCGAGGAGGGTTATCTTTTCCTGGTGCCATTTGATATGGTCGTCCCTGTCGGCAATGTCACGGTCGCACCGCCATACCTTCTCCTCCACTTCGCCAAGCATTCTACTCAGCGACTTCTCTCTTCGGCGGCCTTCTCCTCTGCCTGCTTAGATTTTCGTTAAACTATTTCTTAATAGTTTCCATTTCTTCGAATGCCTGGATTTGATCCGAGCATGCGTCGTCACACTTCGCCAGGAGCCCACGTAGCTCCTTCACTTCAAGCTCTAGCTTGGACACGTCACCTTGGGCAGCCTGATGCAATACCTTCATCCTCGCCAGATTCTCATTACTGGTGCCCAGAAGTTGCTCAAATGTGTCAGACGCCTCCGCCCGCGATTGAAGCTTGGCGCTGACTCTCCTAGCCTGGATGTTGGCCCCTGTTGCCAAGCTCAAGCGACAGCACAGCGCCCTGGTAACCAAAGCACTCTGCAAAATGAAACTCAAATAAGGAAAGCACGACCGAGCTAACAGGAAGCATTCCCTACTCGGGAATAGTGACTTACCCGGGAGACATAAGACCTGGCTAGCCCCATGAGGGTGGAATTGTTGATCTCGGGAAGAAGGTGAATATCCTTCACCACGTTCCGCTGGCCGAATGCGGCATCAACAAGGTCCAGGTCCACGAACTTATCCGCCGAAGGATCTGCACCCGGGTACAGTACCGACCTCATTAGGGCAGCAAATGCCGCTTCGATGGCCGAGTCCGGGCTACTGGGCTGACCATCCCCGCCCGAAGGATTGATCCGGGCAACCTCTGATTGAGAAACCTTTGACCTCTCAGCCTCCTCCAGTAGAATTCTAACCTGGCCTTCCTTGGATAACTCGGCCAGCCCAAGCGTCAGTTTTCCGAAACTTTTGTGGAGGAGGCTCCGACTGCAAGATTCTCGCCTTGCCCTATCCCCTCATCCGGACTTCTTCCCTCGGTCGCAAGCACCCGCTCTTCCCCTACAGGCTCCGCCAAGTCTTCAGTCTGTTCGTCAGTTGCCCCAACCTCGCCAGGAAGAGGTTCTCCAATCATAAGCTCCTCGTGAGTCTCTGCTGCAACCGACCTAGCGTCGCCGCCTCTAAATCCCTTGAGGGGGGCCCTCCAATAGAAAGCTCTTCTTGAGCCCCGACGATTGCAGTCGCCCCTTCCTGTCCTCCTGCCAGGGCTAGGGATATTTCTTTGTTCGAAGGAGAGCCCTCAGGGGCATCGACCTCCGTCGAGCCAGCCATCAGCTCATCTTCCAAAGGAGGGGCGTCCGGACAAGCCGACGGAGTCTCGTCCGAGCTGTCTACTATTTCCACACTGGGGAACAAGGGATCTCAGCAGTCCTCTTTGGCTCCTCCTCTGTTTTCAGCGCCCCCGCCATGGTTACCCCAACCTCGGCGAGCGCTCTTTGGAGAAGCGAGCCCTCTTCTCAGGCCTGCGTTTCTCTCCACCGCTGCTCTCACTTAGGCGCTTGCTTGTCCCTTCTTTATGCGGCCCGATAGCTCAGACTTCTTGGCTGCGAGAACAGAGAACAGCGGTCAGACCGAGATACCTTTTCTTGAGTAAAACCAACGGAAAAATAAAAAGACCCACCATGCGGGTCGAGAGGGCTAAGCCGGCGGTGAAGAGAGCCTCCTCAGACAGCAAATCGTTGGCCGAGAACGTCCTACCGTCACGGAAGGCTTCTAGATCCTCCTCCTCCTATTCAAATAAAGTCAGATGTGCTTCCACATCCCGGACAAAGTTTCCCCATCCTTGGGGAAAATCGGAACCAATGTTCCCTTCAGCGATAAAGAATCGGATCTTCCATCCCTTTATGGATGACGATTTATCCATGATTGTCTTGAATGACCTCCGGGGACCGATGTAAGGCCACTCTGATTTCCTCCCAGGTATCAGGTGGTAGCAAGCATGGAATAAGGGCAGAGTTGTTGTTACCTTCACTTGGCTACACATCGAGATAAACCCGATGATGCTCCACCAGCTGTTGGGGGCTACCATCGTCGGACAGATGTTGTAGAACCTCATGATGTCCTTCACCAAAGGATGGAGAGGAAACCAGAGGCCTGCCTTCAGACTATCTTCGTAAAGAAAGATGCCATGCTCCAGTTCTTGCGAAACCCTAAGCTCGGGCCCCGGCAATCGCAGGAGGATATCCGAGGGAATGCCGTATTTCAGACGAAGTTTCCCCAGTTCCTCAGCAGTGACTTCCGAAATCATGTCGTCGGGGCTCATCATTCTGCTCGCCGAAAGGAGCACCGAGCAAGATTGCAGAGAATATGGGAAAACAAATCCCTCCAGAAGAAACGAAGGAACACTACGAAGGGGAATGGTATCGTTTCGACTTTGTTTCCTCCCTAAGGAAACCGCCTCAAGAGGAGATAAGGCATCTCGCCCGAGGTGCCCGGAACCGCCTCCATAAACGCCGTGAAAACCAGGATTTGCTACGTGACGATTCCCTAACCATCGCCCCAAAGGAGCCTTACCCACGAAGGCACGGCGGCCGTGCGGCATTAAATAGGGCATCATTACGCGGGCTGTCTAATCCATATCCTTCGTTCAAATCGTGCCACATGGACTTATACTCCTATGCCCGAACTACGCTTCGAACTAGGGAGTGGGGGGCATGTGTTGAGGGGTAAAACCACTATGCGTCAATAATCGTGTACGTGGCTAAGGCTAGCCCTGATTTTTGCTCGCTGTGCGACACCCGCCAGGGATGAGTCAGCCTCGGTAGGTCGGGGCGCCTTAGCCCCTCACCGAGCCAAGGATTCTTAAGGTGCGGACCGCATTTCACACCCCCATCCGAGCTTTTGTCTCTCGGCCCTAGCCGAGCTATCACCTCTCGGTCCGAGCCGAGCTATCACCTCTCGGTCCCAGCCGAGCTATCATCTCTCGGCCCCATCCGAGCTATCACCTCTTGGTCCCAGCCGAGCTATCATCTCTCGGCCCCATCCGAGCTATCACCTCTTGGTCTCAGCCGAGCTATCATCTCTCGGCCCCATCCGAGCTATCACCTCTTGGTCTCAGCCGAGCTATCATCTCTCGGTCCCATCCGAGCTTTTGTCTCTCGGCCCTAGCCGAGCTCTCGTTTCTCGGACCCAGCCAAGCTACCATCCCTTGGCCCCTCCGGCCGAACTATCGTCTACTGTCTCTCGGCCCCGGCCGAGCTGTCGTCCCTTGGCTCTAACTGAACCATCCAACCACCCGGCTTTTCTAGCTGGTTCCTCCCTATCACTCAGCCTAGCCCGAGTGATCCCCATTCCTCTGCGGAATCCGGCGCGGGAAAGCTTAAATCCTTAAGATTCAAAATATGAATCATATCTGAGAGTGGCCTAGGCCCCTGGGGCCTATGCCTCCACCAAATCTCGAGACATCAACAATCTCTCCCAGCCGTTGATCCTCTAACTAACCGAATACGAATCCTACATATCTTATAACAAACAGATTCAGATCTCAACGGCTTTTGGACCCACGATGCTCCCAAACAACCAGGTGATCTTCTATAAATACCACAGCTTCAGACCCCCTCAGGTACGCGATCCCCCGTGCGCACACTTGCTCACTGGCTCTCTCTCTGCCTTTGCTTCCGCCATTAGCGCTCTGCTCGGAGCATCTGGAGGAACTCTTCGGCGAGAGCCTTCTCCTCATTTTTGTTGACTGTCGATCTCCACTGACTTGAGCGTCGGAGGGTCTTCCGCAGAGGGCCACCCTCAACGCCTCTCGCTTGAGGACTATTTTGCAGATCCATCTAGGAGAAAGCCCATCTCAAAGCTCCGTCGCGTCCGAGTCAGAGAATGAATTTCAACAGCAACAATAGATAAATATGATCATTTTAATAGAACTATTAATCTCTCAAACTCAAGGCCTCCCTCTTACTAAACGGGTGCTGCCATGATTTCCAAGAGTTAGTCAGAATTATTATGATTGGTTCTTTTTACAGCGATGCTATTGTGGGACCCGGCTACATTGTAAAGGTGCTTCTCTGGGTGCAACAATTAGTGCATTTACTTCCTCTCATAAATCCGAACGCAGGCCCTCCCTATTTCCACCTGCGTCACGTGGCTTCTTCCTTGCCGCACAATGGGCACGCTTCTGGAAGATACGCTGTACAGTCGAGAGCAGAGAAAACCAATCTAGCAAATCGTCATCCGAAACATAATCAGCTCAAACGGCCTTGGCCTTTGGGAGTTGGGTGTATTTCTATCGAATGAATCAGCTGTCTTCTGTATTTAAACTCGTGCCCAATCCTTCCCGCATCGTAGGGGAAAAGCGGCACGTAGATGACTTGCCCCGCAAGCTTGCGGTCGGAATCACTGCAATGTTCCACGTGGCGTATCTCGGACCCTAAGGTATGGTAGCCCTAGTTTCCGGTCGTGTGCATAGAAACTAACATGCGAATGCTTTTCTCTACCGCCGGATTTTACCCGGTCGGCATTGACGGAAGGCGTTGGTTCCTACATGAATTTCTGTTCGGGAGAAGGTAACATCTTCCGGTCGGACCGTCCACCGACTACAAAGAGAACCTGGGGCAATCGATGGGAACCGCGTTTCCAGGGTGCATTGCATCAGAGAGATGCGTTGGCAAACGCTCAGAACCCGGAGTATTTGCTAGCTCTATTTGCACGTTTCCCCAACGGTCCTTCCGTGTCCCCATCCAATTCGTATTTAAACGAGTAGCCTACATAACCTCTATCCGTTTCCCTCCTCGATTCCGACTCAATCCGACTCAAAGGAATCGACACCCTTTAGATCAGCTACACACGGAACATCCACGGAGATTCTTTTTGACGACACATATTTCACCACGTGTACGAAATATGGTGGCGCTATCGTCATTTTGAGGACGATCAGGGCTATTTATGGTGCGGTTGCTGTTGAGTTCCAGGCTTGGAGGGGAAATTCTATTTGGCCCGTATTTTTTTTTTTTTTTCTGAGGAGCCCCCTCAAAATTTTTTTTTTTTTACTTGTAGCCCCAAAATTACTTAATAGTCCCTTTAAATTTAGAAAATATCTAAACTACCCCTTTTCTTTTTAACCCCTTACCCCTTCGCTCCACATTTGAGAGTTTCTGTTCGGCCAAGAAGGCCGAACGGAACTCATTTTGTTCGGTCTAGCTGGATTGAATAGAGAAATTCTTCTGTTTGGTCCTGTGCGACCGAACAGAAGGAATCTATTCGGCCAACGATGACCGAACATATGACTCAGTTCGGTCATTTATGTCGAACAGATTTGATCTATTTGGCCACATAGGACTGAACAACTCACGAACCGAAAAAAAAAATTTGAAAATAGGAATATAAACTAACCTTTGCAACAGTAGAACCTTTCTAAATTGCTAGTTGCTTATCCATTGCTTTATTATAGTTGAAATCTCTTTAACTAAGCTTCAAATGGTCGGATCCAAAGATATTTTGATCCAGAGTGAGGAAGAAGAGGGGAGAGGCAAGCGAGGGGTGAGGGGTGGCTTCTGAGCATGTAGGATTATTTAGATCCAAATTTTTTAGGGCCAAAGATGTTATTTTTTTTAATTGAAGGGGCACAGAGAAAAAGTCGCGGGCCAAATAGAATTTCCCGAAGGAGAAAATTTCAAGAATTTCTATATACACCACAAAAATTATTCTTTACACCCACACTTAAAAAAAATAAAATATTTAATTTATTTTATTATATAATAATCTTTATGCCTTCTAAAATTTTTCTCAACACCTCAACCTCAATTTCAGCGTTTCAATTTTTTCAACCCTACTTCATAATTATTTCATATTTAATCCAAAATGCGTTCAGTTCTTGATAGTTTTTTTTTATCTTCTTATATTTTGTGACATTTTTTTAAGATGAATCTTTGGAGGCAACGATCTTTTTTTTTTTTTTTAACATGACATTTTTATCTATTTTTATTTAAAATTAAATTAAATATAAATTTAATTTTATTTATAATTTAATTTTATTTTTTATTAGGTAAAAAATAAAAACTTAACTTTATTTATTAAAGGTAATGCTTTTTTTTTTTATCGGAAGGAAAAGAAGCCTTTCAATTGAGAAGAAGAAGAGACAAGTATGAAAAAAAAAAAGGGTGTGGAAAAAAATTTAGGATGTAGAGAGAAAAAAAAAAAGGGTGTGAAAGCAATGTTTAAATTTTTTAAAATTTATGGGGAGAGAGGGTGCAGAGAAAAATTTCATGACTGTGATGAATAATTTAAAAAATTTTAAAATTTTTGGGTGCAGAGAGTAATTTTTGTGGTGCTTATAGCAGCTCCCGGGAATTTCTCTCTACACGTATTTAGGGTCGCCTTTCGCTCTTTCCTTCTCTTTGTCGCCTTCTTCCCTTCTTCTTCCCTCACGAAGTCATCAGCGAGGTCTTTTGCCCCTTCTCCTGCTTCAGAGGGATCTCTCTCTCATATCGTACTTGTAAACTTATACGAGAGTGCGAGGGATCAGTGGTATCTTGCTCGGATTCTAGGGTTTGTACCCGCGCTCGAGGGGACTAGAGGCTTGGACTGGGACAGTTACGGAGGTAGGAGGAAGCCATGGAGGCCGATTTATGGAGCCGCTTCTCCGACGCCTCGAAGCGCCACCACTCTGCCTTTCAGTCCCGATTCGGTGAGGATTGAGTATCTGGTTGTTGATTGTTTCGGTTTGGGTTTGGGTTCTTTTTTGAGAGTGAGGTTTGATTGGGTGTTTTGGTTGGTAGATCTGTACCTTGGGTATGAGGAGATCGATGGAGGGGATGAAGACTCGAAAGCAGAGTTCCCGTGTCCGTTCTGCTCCGAGGATTTTGATATAGTGGGGCTTTGTTGCCACATCGACGACGAGCACGCGGTTGAGGCCAAAAATGGGGTATTGTCTTGTTTCTGGTCACTTGAAGATGCACTAGAGCTGCTTGTGTTTTCACGTATTAAGGGAAGAATAGGTTTTTTGTGATTTTAGCGTAAATATTAATCAAAACTGGATTTCATAGGGTTTTACTGGGAAAGTTAGAGAAATATCTTCTCGATGAGATGAACAGTACTTAAGGAAAAAAAGATTGGATTTTTAAGTGTCTGGAAATGATTTTTTGTAAGATGGCTAGGTTTTTGTAAGGTTTTCCTCTTGTTTGATTCTGAAGTTCTCGTTTCAATTTACTTAGTGATTGGATTTTTGTTATTTTTCTGTACTTATTGCTAAAAACTTTTATGATATAGCTCATTGCTTAGTTGTGAATGGTTTTATTTTTCTATCCATGTCTGACAAATTGATTATTTAGGATTTCCTGTCTGAGGGCATTGTCTGCTAAAGTTCTATTCGCTGATTTAGTGAAAGCAGTTTTCTAGTCATTCATTATGAATGGATTCTGATGTTTCCCCTTCATCATGACACTAACTTGCAGTGATTTTGGTTTTCTCTATTCGAATTAATGAGATTTAAATATCTTTCTTTTCTGACCTTTTAGGTAAATTATGGATTCAAGGTCTAGTCTTGTATAGCATCATCTCAGCAGTGTCTCTTGCTTGCTTCCGTAGAAATTTAATAGACATGTATGGTAGATTCTGTTGTCCTTTTCCCCCTCTTTGACAGTTGCCTTGAAGTGTATACGGACAAGAAAACATGTGTTGGATTGTTGTTAGTAATGGTCTAGACCCTAGAATGTCCATGCTGCTCTAAGAATTTGCTGGATAAGCAATGTGGAACAATCTTAAACTGTAAACTAAAATGTTTCTACTTAGATTTTATAGATTGCTGCTATAAATTAAAGGGCATTCTTATTTAGTGAAACATGTTTGGATAAAAGACTACTACACAAATTGTATTTGCTTCAAAATTCAACAAAAAGTAAATTCCCCTTGTTAGTCATTGAAATAATATCTTTCCATTGGGCCACTAGTTTGCCTCATTTCTTTTAGATCATTCTAATATATTACAGAAGCAATCACTGGACATTTGTTGGACAACCAAAAGGGACATTCAACCATATCCATCATGTGTCATGCACCTGGAAGGTGGAGATAGTTGTAATGAAGTGGTGCAGTAGGAATTGAATAAGGCAGAGAAAATGAAGATGTTGCCTCTGTTTTGACAAAATTTATGGAACATGGCCTACTTTGCTCTCTGACGTGCATAGCATATGCTTTATTCCAGTTTTCAATGCTAATATAGTAGATTATGGGTTGTCATTGCCAAAACTGTTTGGTGTTCTTTCCTTCTCCTGTTAAGCATTTTGAGTTGGTCTAGGTGCTTAGTAGTAAATCTGAAAGACCTGGATTTATATGTCTGAGATCATTGGATATCTAGACTCACTCTATGTGTTGTTTACCATGTGAAAGGAAAATAAAAAGGCACAGTTCTATTGGTTTAAGTGAGTGAATTGAATCGATCGATTGTATTTTATTATATAACTCAAGGTAAAAATTCATCACCTTCTTTAGTATGCAGCAAATAAGGTTTAGTGTTTGTGCATTAAAGGCCTCCCCCCTCCCTTTCCAAAAAAAATACTCAGAATTTCAATTTGCAGGTATGGAGTCATCAAATTTTGTTGTATCCTACAAGCTAGAAAATCAAGTAAAATGCTGGTAACATTTAATATGAACTTGCTGTGTTTTAAAAGTTGCTTTGGTGTTAAGGTGGTTGCTCTTTTAATCTGTTTTGACGTTTTTGGGTTATTTTGTTTCTTTTGTGTTCTTCTTTTTTTTGGTTAGGGATTTGGAAAAAAAATCATTTTTACTCCTTTCCTTTTTTCTGTTTATGATTAGTTAAAAGGACCAGGATCTTTGGATGCTGAGATAGCAATTTTTACTTAGCCAATCATGGTATTGTTGTCCATTTATGTTTTTAATTCTAGATATTTGGAGCAGAACTTATTGTTGCTTAGAATTGGGTTTTGTTTCCTCTTGCAGGTATGTCCTGTTTGTGCAGCTACAGTGGGGGTGGACATGGTTGGGCACATAACAATGCAGCATGTGAATTTTTTTAAGATATCCTTTCTTATCTCCTTTGATATGTGGATCAATGATTGTGTTTTTCTCTTCATTTCTTTTCTTTTCTGTAGTTGTACTGTAGTTGACTATGGTGCACTAAACCCTGCTTTACAAAATGAACTGTTAAATTGTAAAGTTATCTTTACTTTGTTTATTTTGTGCAAATGTCATGTTTGATAGAGTAGTAGGCTTTGAGTTCCTTAATGATAACTCACATGCAGCGCAGGAGGAGATTCCATAAGGGTTCATCAGGATCCCATTCTACACTTTCTTTGTTGAGAAAGGATCTGCGAGAAGGAAATTTGCAATCCCTTTTTGGGGGGTCTTCCTATACAGTTGCTCCCTCAAATGCCGCACCTGATCCATTACTGTCATCATTCATTCTGAATTTTAGTGTGGCTGATTCATCAAAAGACATAAAGCCCAAATCCCTGGATGAAGGAAATTTGGTTAAGAAGACTTCAGAGGAAAAAAAGGTGGACAGGTATGAAGCTTTGTCTTTTCCCCTCAATTATATTTTCGTTTTCCTCACTATTTTGATAATTCCCCTTGCTTTTCCAATGATTGCATGATGGGTAATTGCATTCCTTCAGAACTTCACTGATTTCTGCATAATTACTTTAAAAAAACAATATGTTTTTGTAAGATGATTAGAAAATGGTTTAGAATTATTCTACTGTTTCTGGTGAATCATTTGTTTGTATAAAGGCATGGCATAATATCTTCGTCGGTATAAATTGGTTTATGAGGGGAGAAATGTAATATTCTTATTTACAAGTGTCTTTAGATTCCAAAAATGCAGATATATTTTAAATGTTGCTTCCAGAGATGCTGTTATGGTTTCTAATCATATTTTGTTGTCGAATAGATTAATTTTTCTCTCTTGTTGTGTTGCTGTCAATTCTGATGATTCTTCTTGTAACTAGCAGATCTTTTGTTATCATCAAGTGCTATGGTTTGTAACTTTGTGTTCTTTCTAAAGTAAAATTGAAGTGAGAGAAAGTTCAAATCAGGATTCAGAGTGCATGTGGAATGTGCTTTTTTCCAAAAGATCACAAGAAAATTATCCTCATACATTTTGGAGACTATTGTATCAGTAGACTTTGGGACAATTGCCTCCACTAGGTACATGTCCTTCAGTTTTCGTTATGTTTGGACCTCAGCTAGTTTATGCCAACAGGAGACGTCTGTACTTTATGAGGAAGCCAAATCAAAGTTTTACGAAGTGGAATAAGTAAACTAGAATAGGTTGGCTGGATCATCTGCTAGGCTTTCATTTGGGAAATACAAGGTACTGATAAACAAAGTAAAACTTTTTGATACGAAATAATTCTCTGATTTTTGGATCATCCATTTGGAGTTCTGGAATAGCTCATGAAGATCTTGATGTAGTCCTGAGGGTCAGGAATACATAGAAGATGAGAAACATAATATCCTACTTTCTGCAGAAGGTTTGATTGAAATTAGGTTAAATAACAGAGGATAGAGAGGAGATTTTATGGTCATCGAGGCTTCTAGGGATAAAAGGACATCAGTGACTCAACAGACTCAGGTATCTGAGGTAAAGAACCTGCTGTTATATATGATTATATCAAATATGATGAAAAAAGAGATGTGATGAATATAATGATCAAACCTAGGATTTGAAGGTCTAGTTAGTGTATGAAGGTTCTATCTAAATAGGGACGAAATGAGATGTCATCTCTCAGTATGATCAAGTGTATTTATATAATAGATCTGGGGTTTCAATCTGTCACTGAGTTGTCCACACAAAAGGTAAGAAAGCAAAAAGAGGATGGGCGAAAAGACTGAGCAAACAGCAGAAAAAATGTTTCTTGTGAGTAACTTGTAGCTGGAAAGGTTTGCAAACGTAAAAGTTTCTCTTATAATGTTGGTAGTGAATTTATTGTTTTACCAGCTTTGTCATTCTCGTTTGGTGAAACCAATTTAAAAGGGCTGAATATGGAATTAGGTGTGTTGTCTTCGTTATGGTTGTAAAATTTAATAAGGTTTAATTTAGAAAAGTAAGCTCACTTATAGAGACCAAGAGAATACCATCAAAGAAAAATTAATGTCCTCAAGTCTAGCAAACATCTTTCCTCTCAGTCCCCTTACTACACAAATAACAATAACAACAACAACAATAAAGCTTTAATTTCAAGCTAGTTAGAGACAGCTACTTGAATCCTTTTTCTCCATTCAGTTCGGTTTTGCGTCATATTTCTTAAGATGCAAAGATTTTTAATCTTTCTTTATCACTTCCTTCTATGTAATTTTTGATCCATCTCTACTTTTTTTTTCTTTTACATATATCAAGCAACTCCTTTGCTCAAGTGCATCTCTAGGTTTATATTACACATGTCCAAACCATTTAAATCATTCTTCCCTTATTTTGTCCTCATTTATTGCTGTCCTTTTATGAATGATTTCATTTATTATTCCATCTCTCCTTGTATTATCAAACATTCATCTCAACATTATCTTTTTAGCTATATTCATCTTGTTTGCGTGTATTTTTTAATTGTTCAATATTTTATACTATAAAGCATAGCTGGTCTTAAAGTTATTTTATAAAATTCTCTCTTCAACTTGGTAAGTACTCTACGATCACATAACATTCCAATTACACTTCGATATTTCATCCAATTTGCTTTAATCCGATGGACAACATTATCTTCAATCTCTCCTTCCTCATGAATAATCGATCCTAATATCGAAAATGATCATTTTTAGGAACTTCATAGTCCTTAATTTTTACTCCACATTCTTCTTCATTTTTAATTGTACTAAAATTACATTATATATGTGTTGTTTTTATCCTATTTAACCTAAACCTTTAATGCATTTCTCCATATTTCTTGCTTACGATTAATCTCAGCCTTAGTTTCATTTATTGGTATTATATCATTTGCAAATAATATGTGCCATAAAATATCATCCTAAATATATCTAGTAATCTCATTTATAGCCAAAGCAAAAAAGATAGAAACTAAGAATGGATCCCTGATGTAAACTTACTATAATAGAGAATTCATTAGTATTACCATCGACAGTTCTTACACTGGTAACTACTCCATTATATATATCTTTTATTATGTTAATATATTTAATGGATACTTCTTTCTTTTTTAATACCCATTATAGGATTTTTTTTTTTTTTTTTTTTGGAACTCTATAACATGTTCTCTCTAAATCAATGAAAACCATGTAATGATCTTATCTCTTTTCTCTATATAAGATGAAAAATATAAAGAAAAAAAAAACATTTTTATTGCATTTGATCTTAAGCTTATCAAAGTCTTTTTTTTTTTTTCATGCACTCTTTTTTTTTTCCTTATCACATCATGTTTATTTTATTTTATTAGGTCTTCTTTTGCTCAGTCTGCACATTTTGTACAGCTAATAGGAGTATTACAGTTTGGTTTTGGCAGTGGGACTAGTTCTTCTGATGTGAACTTATCACAAAGCATGCTCTCTTTTTTTTTGTTGATTAAAAGGTGGATTGTGTGCCATACAATGTAGAGTCCTTTTATTCCTGTACAATGGATTTTTCCATATTTATTTGGACAACAATGCTCAAACATAGACAAGGCTTTTGATTGTCAATTACAAATTATTCCATCCTCGCAAGGTTCTCTCTCTGCCCAACTTAATCCATATGATATAGTATCAGAAATCATCTTCCTGTTACTCTTATTCATCTTTGGCATCAGAAAATTGTTTCACATTCCTAAGCATTTCCCACCACTGCAGTTGCACTAGGATTAATAATGGTGATCCAGTCATTGCAGGCCCTGTAGAACATCTCATTCTTCTCCCACTGACAGTTTTGATATTAGAATGCCCTTCTCAGATCCTGAACTCCCTGAATAGCTAACTGCTTCTTCGTTATCAATTGACTCAATCGAACATGGCAATGGGTTTTGTTCTTCCCTAAACATCGACACATGGTAATAGAATGCAACCGACAACGGCCTTGACAGTATCTTGCAAGTTATCTGCCCAACCTTTCTTTGCAACAAAACCCCATTAAAAACTGGGTACCGGGTGTGGACACATGGTACAGGACTGCACTCTGTACTGGCATTATGTACTAGTGCCAGTTTTCTTCCAGTACAATATAGTACTGCTTCTACCATCCCATTCCAGTGCATTTTAAAACCTTGGTCCCAAGTACGTTTATTTTTACTTGTAGCAACACAAATACTAAATTGAACGGCTATATCCCCTGTAATTCTCTAATTCTTTCTATAGAGCTACTCTGCTGTCATATTTTTCAGATTTCAGATAAGTTTATCTTTGTGATCATTCTATTTTAAACCGGTACCTTAATCAAATTAGAATCACAAGGATATCTATCAAATTATTTATCACATGCGTCATAATCATTGATTTAAGTGAGTCATCCATGTATCACAAATTGACAAAATGGATTTGAGGCAGAACAAGCAATCGACAACCAAACGTTGTCAATGTCAAAAACCTTTCTTGGCTGGAATGTGCAGATCTGATGAAAATCCTATGAAAGATTATACGACCTTTCTCAGGTCTGAGGTGTTTCAGGGTATCGAGAGAGTGCTACCTCTTATTCTTTAGCCAATACTGCCCATACATCTAACCTACGCCCTACACACTGCTCATGCTTTCCAGGGGAGGAAAAGAAACTTCCCATGACCAAAAGAAACCATGCAAGAGGCCCAGCAACCAGCACCAGACATTTTTTAATGTGCATTTAGCCTTTCAATCTGCTATGCACTCTGGAAGAAAAATTGGAGCTGATGCTTGCATGTGCTGAATGAGAGATTAGGAAATATTGAAACTTGAATTATCTGCTGTTGAGCTATTACCATGCCTGGACTCTGGCAAAAAGGTCTCTTTTTTCAATGCTCCTCATTACCCTATTTGCTTGTAAAAGAAATCTTGACTTTATTTGCCTGACTGTTGTTCTCTTCTCTGCCAGGGTTGAGCCATCTCTATCTGAGAAAGAGCAAGAGGAGAGAGCTCGAAGGAGTAAGTTTGTACAGGAGCTTGTGTTGTCCACAGTAATTGATGATTTCTTATGAGGGGGAACCTTCGTTTGTGATGACAACGGTAGCAGCAGCAGTTAATGATGACGATGTGAATGATGATGATGAGAAAGCCCAAAGATGGTCCCTAGGCAGCTGCATTGTTGTTATCATGGCACGCTGGCCACTTGCCACATGAGGGTTATTGGTGGGGTGTATATTTAATCTATCTTATTACTGCAGAGGGAAGAGGGGATGGAATGCATTTTGTTATATATATTAGTATCTAGATTTGGAGGGATTCTTAATTCTCCCTCCATGGGGCATATTTGTCCATGTATGGAAAACCACTCAAATAGAGCTTGGTCAAGCATCTTTTTCTGTCTCCATAAAATAAAAGTTTAAGACATCTCTTATTGATTTATTGGACTAAGATTGTCATTCTGCTGATTCTTGCATCTGAGCTTTTTGTTGCATGTGTTAATCTTACATGTCAGGCATATTGATTCTATTGCGAATTAAGCTATTTTCTACAAAACTGTGTTGTGGCTGGAGAGCTGCGGTGTAATAATGCTTAAGATTGATGTGATAGGGGAGTGGTGAGAAATATGAGCTTGGTTTAGTGGTGTTGGAGAGGCTGTCAACCTGCTCGCTTGGGAGATTGGATGAGGCTAATAATCATCCGTCAGGAAAAGCATTAGCTATGGTGTTTGGTTGTTAAGGTGCATGGATTGAATGACATTGATATCTGATATAATGCCAGCTGGTAAAAGGACTAATTCAATGGATATAGAATCCGTTCTATTGGAGTGCTTAACGATAATCTTCTACAAAGAGTTGCAGTAATTTGATATGCAGTTGCTTCTCTTCTCAGGTAGGTAATTTCCTCCTACCTTTTTGCCTTGCTGATGTGATCTGTAGCTGTTATCCTTTTGGTTGTCGATCTTGTGCTTAGACCCTCTTGTTACCGTTACGATGGTCAAAACATACATGTGGGGATGTTGTTATGGTTAGGATTCTTGATGAGCATGATGGGATAGATGCCTTGTCTCCTATCCATTTCAATCAGAACCACCCACACCGACTCCAAGGCTGATGTTTTGTGGTCATACATATCTATTTCACCGTATCATCTCTCATCATTTCTCACTTGGTTTGGTTCTTAACTTGAGGTAGAGCTAAGAGAGTATGTCTATCAAAATCTAGCGTGCTACTAATATATATATATATTTTAGTAATGTTGAGGGGTTGTGGCAATCCATGATGCCTTTTCCTTGCATGCACCTGACTTAAGTGAAGAGACATATTAATGGAGTAGATTTAGGTCGAGTTGACAAAAATTTTCACGAGGAGAATCTTGAGGATGGATGGAATCATGATAGATGGAATCATCATGCAATCAGACTTACATGTTGTCTGGTGGTCTTGGCTGTGTCTTTATTTTTATTTATTTATTATTTTTTGGTACAATCGAGCGATCATACAGCACGGGTACGAGTCAGTCCTTGAACATCAAATACATAATTTACTGAAAAATAAAAGGCCAGGGATCATTCTGTTTCTACCTCCAAAAACCTGAGTGGTGAGCCACAGACATAGCCACCCAGTCGGCTGCCGTGTTTGCTTCCCGATAAGTACGTCGAATTTGGACTACATGGACTTTTCTCAGAATGGTTCAGATGTCCTATAAGATTGGAATGACAGGGGCAAGGGAGCCATGGTCCCTCCGCAGCCATCGAATCACAATAATATGGCTGTCTTTATTAGTTTTAACATCTTCAAGAAGGAAAAGTCTTTGTACACCGCCCTCGGTGCAGCAAGGCCTACGTGGGCTGCACCGGCTCTTCTGATTGGTCAACGTGGAGCCTACGTGATGATGGTGCCGAGCGGTATGGCCCTGCTACGATGTAACGTTCTAAACGTGACGGGAATTTAAAGCGCTTTGCTTTTTTTTTAAAATTAGCGTGCAGACGAAAATGCCCTTTCCCTCCATTCAATCACCATTTTATGTTGATTTCATCTGTGCAAGAAAAAATCTTTCTTCCCCCTCGCTCTGGCTTTCGGCACGATCCTACGCCCTCGCTCTGGCTTTCGGCACGATCCTAAGCCCTCGCTCTGACTTTCGGTCGAAAGAAAATATTTCAGCTTCAAGGCTGGAATACCTGGCTACTGGAGTTTTTGTACAAAAACTCCTGGAAGAAATGTCGTCCGCAGCACAAAACATTCTTTCGTTATGAGGTTGTTGTGGTTTATGAGCTTGACGATAGGGTTTTCTACTAGGGTGTCGTGGGTTTTCAACTAATGCTTTGTCTTAACGTTTTGAACTATGGTGTCGTGGTTTTGAACTAGGGTATAGTGGGTTTTTCTGCAAGGGTGTCATGGGTTTTGAACTAATGCTGCTTGTCTTAACGTTTTGAACTAGGGTGTCATGGGTTTTTATTAGGGTGTCGTGGGTTTTGAGCACGGGTGTCGTGGGTTTTGAACTAGGGTGTCGTGGGTTTCAACAAGATAAGAGCGAATGACAGCAAACACCCCAGGAGGAATTCGCCCCCCTCGTGAACAGAAACCATCAATGAAGAGAGTGTGGGGAAGCCAAATACTGTGACACCCTAGTACCAATGCTGCGATACCCGTACTTAAAACTGACCACAGAGAGAATCCCGCGAGACACCCCCTGGTGGAATTCGGCCGAAAATCATTCGCGACACCTCAGTTGAAATCTCACGACACCCTAGCTTTAGGGCGACGACACCCGTGCTTAAAACTGACCATGGAGAGAATCCCCGCGAGACACCACCTGGTGGAATTCGGCCGAAAATCATTCGCGACACCCCAGTTGAAATCTCACGACACCCTAGCTTTAGGGCGACGACACCCGTGCTTACAAATGACCACGGAGAGAATCCCCGCGACACCCCTATGGAATTCGGCCGAAAATCATTTGCGACACCCCAGTTGAAATCTCACGACACCCTAGCTTTAGGGCGACGACACCCGTGCTTACAAATGACCACGGAGAGAATCCCAGCGATACCCCCTGGTGGAATTTGGCCGAAAATCCTTCGCGACACCCTAGTTGAAATCTCACGACACCCTAGCTTTAAGGCGACGACACCCGTGCCTAAAACCGACCACGGAGAGAATCCCCGCGACACCCCCTGGTGGAATTCGGCCGGGAATCCTTCGCGACACCCCAGTTAAAATCTCACGACACCCTAGATTTA
This sequence comes from Calamus simplicifolius, assembly GCA_900491605.1. Lineage (NCBI taxonomy): Eukaryota > Viridiplantae > Streptophyta > Magnoliopsida > Arecales > Arecaceae > Calamus > Calamus simplicifolius. The sequence goes on from UESW01004785.1 coordinate 280,787, forward strand.
AAGAGATGACACCCGTGCTTAAAACTGACCACGGAGAGAATTCCCGCGACACCCTAGTTCGAATTCGGCCGAAAATCCTTCGCGACACCCCAGATGTAATCTCACGACACCCTAGCTCTAAGGCGACGACACCCGTGCTTAAAACTGACCACGGAGAGAATCCCAGTGACACCCTAGTTCGAATTCGGCCAAAAATCCTTCGCGACACCCCAGTTGAAATATCACGACACCCTAGCTTTAAGGAAACGACACCCTTACTTAAAACTGACCACATAGAGAATCACCGCGACACCCTAGTTCAAATTCGGCCGTAAATCCTTCGCGACACCCCAATTGAAATCTCACGACACCCTAGCTTTAAGGCGACGACACCCTTACTTAAAACTGACACATAGAGAATCCCCGCGACACCCTAGTTCGAATTCGGCCGTAAATCCTTCGCGACACCCCAGTTGAAATCTCACGACACCCTAGCTTTAAGGCGACGACACCCATGCTTGAACAAGGCGGGAATTTTGACGTCACCCTAGTACTAATTCGACGACACCCTAGTAACTCAGCCATGCCATCTTTTCGAGAAAAGTTGCAAAATGGGCAGTTCCTATGGGTTTGCGGGTCAGTGTGATGTGATCGTGGCGATCCGGTGTCCTTTCGTATTTCTCTGAGGTCGGCATAAACCCTAGAGGTCCTTCGTCTTTTGCTCGAGAAGCCATCCTTTTGCTCAAGAAGCCATCCTTCGTCTCTTGCTCGAGAAGCCACTGGTCTCCTTTTCCCTCCTAAATTTCTTCCATAGTTCATTCTTCCGTATACTTCATTCATGGAGATGAGTGCTTTCGTTTGTGGACGAAGACCGCGAACAAAGAAGAAGCAGACGGAGAAAATGGCGGAACAATGCAAGGACATGGTTCTTCGTTCGAATGAGGATGCGGCTCCTTCAGGTATGTTTATCACTATGTTAAAATATTATGACATCCTCTCTTAAAATTTCATGACAAGTATGTCTTATGTCTTACCCCCTGTTTCAGTTGACAATAAAATTGTTCCAGTCCCCCCAGTGAAGGCTTCCCAGCTGTTTAAGAATAGCTGCAGGCCGGCCGTATACGTTCAGAAGGTTTGGAGGATGGGGTTCTCTAGACGGCATACAAAACTTATTCGAAGGACCCCATTTGGTGCCTTCGTCGACATGCAGACGTTCACAGTCGACGGGCGACTGCTAGCAGACATCATAAGATGTCACAATGGAGGCGACGAGTTCATTTTTGCGGAAAGCCAGTTCTATTCAGTGCCGACGAAGTCGCACTCATTCTGGGACTTCCAGCTCATGGGAAGAAGATCGACACGTCCAGCCAAATGTTCAACGGAAGGTTGTTCAGACGGTTTGGCCAGGGTTTAGATCTTCGCCAAGAAGGTTTGGAGAAGTTGATATTTCAACTCCGATCATCTAAAGTACAGGAGGATGTCGAGGACACCGTCCGACTTTGGATCGCATACATGTTGGCCATGTTTTTGGCTCCAAAGTCTAATCAGAGATGTCCACGGTATCTCATCCAGCACTTGGATGACTTAAGTCAACTGGATAGCATCGACTGGGCTTCGGCACTGAAGGAGTTGATTGTTCTGGCTCTCCCAGAAATAGCTGCTTGCTTGCGTTCCGAGGAGCCGGTGCACTCAAAGAATGCAAAAAAAGTTAGGAGGCAGCCTACCTTGTTCGGATGCTCGGCAGCACTGGTGGTAAGGATTATTGAGACGCATAATAGTGTTGTTAGTATAATTTTTTGTTAATATTACATTATTTAATATCCAAAAAATATCATGTTCAGGCGTGGTTCCTCGAGCATACATCAATGCGAGAACCAGCATACCCTGATAAACTGCCCCGGCTGTTGAAGTGGTATGACCACCAAATGAAGATCCAATCGGTTCGGGTTGCCGACTTGCAGCCTCACGACTTGGTAAGCTAGTACATTGCTCCATTGCTCTGACCATATTTTTCAACTTAATGCGTCAATATGTTCACTTAATATTAATTTGTTATCATCTTGCGTTGCAGATGGAGGGAGCTACTGTACCATTGCAGAAGAGCGCTGGCTTCTCACTCAGCAGAATGTAGCATCCCCTCAACCAACAGATACCTGCGCCCCTCAACCAACGGATAGCTGCGCAGGATGTGCCGAGTTGAGGACTGAATTGGAGTGCGTTAAGGATCAACTCGACGATGTCAGGCACAGGCTGTCCATTGCTGAGAGCCTCCTCAGTTCACTGCTCAGAAAGGAAAGTAATGCAATAAATGAGGAGGACAAGGGAGACGGAAAAACAGAGAAGGTGCATTCCCTGGAGTTGGTCCTCCGCGAGCCTGGTAATGGAAATAGTGAGGAGAAGAAGATGGAGGAGGACCATTCATCCGAGTGTCCAATTGAGACGGGGAATGCAAAAGCAGAGGAGAAGAGATTGGAGGGGGATTCATTGGATGATAAAACAGAGCATGGGAATGAAAATAAAGATGAGTCCATATCCGATAATAAACTTGGCACCCCTGCGCCAAAGGATGATAATATGGACATAGAAATAATTGGAGTGCCTTCGCTTGTTAGGAGGGTTAAAAAAGAGCCGAGGAAGCGTAAGGCATCCACGGTCGTCGGAGAATGTTATGAGACAACCCGTCCTAAAAAGTCGGCGAAGACAGTGGGCACGTCAAAGCCCAACACAACGGTCGAAGATGACCAAATTATTATTCAAAATTTTTTGAGCGAACGACTAACCGACGAGATCGTCTACACAATATGTTTTCTGGCGTTGTAACAAGAAAAATCTTCAAGATCTCATTAACAATGAAATGATAATAGATGATGTAAGTATATCAAGAAACCTGTTCTAGTTGTTGATTTTAGAATTATATTAATCGGTTTACATTGCATTGGCAGATAATTGATGCCGGCCAGGAGTTTCTGATGCGCAACTGGACAGAGCATCCTGACCGATACCATAAGTGCATATTTGCATCAGTTTTCGTATCTGCTCTGTGTCTGACTTCCTCATCACCTGCTCATGAACTTGCTGGAACATCAGGGGCCTCGATATTTGACAATGTATCGGATGAAGATAAGGCCCAATTCCGGTTTCTTTTCACCATAATAAACTCTGATAACTCGCACTGGCATTTGGTTGCTGTCGACATGGAAAGAAAGGTGTTCATGCACCTGAATTCAATGAAACGCAACCCGAAGTACAAGGCCAATGCAAGGAAATGGCATACAATTCTAGGCCACATATTCCATATCTACTGCGATAAGAAGGAAGCGATGACTTGGCCGATGGAAGATATTTCGGATTGCCCAAGCCAACCGACCGGATCGCTGGATTGCGGCCTATACTGTCTGAGATACATGGAATGTCTTGCTCGATGGGACAATCCTGATATGAAGATGGATTTCATGGATGAGGAAGTCAGAGATTACCGGCGACACTTAGCTGCGACGATATTGAGAGAGGGCCTGAACAAAAAGATTAGCGACATTGTCGAAAAATGTTCTTAATTTTTTTATTCTTCTTTGAATGAAAATTGAATGTAATTTATTCATATTAACACTGATTAATATTTAATGCAAATGCACAAATTTTATATTGCGAGCAGGGTGTCCTCGATGTATTCATATGTTTGCCTTCGTATGTTTTCGCCTTTCGGGTGTCGCCGCGCAAGAGCTAGGGAGTCGTTAGCCGGAGCTGGGGTGTCGTCGCGCTAAAATCTTCGGTGTCGTTCGCGAGTACTGGGATGTCGTAGGTTTTCGCCTTTCGGGTGTCGCCGCGCAAGAGCTAGGGAGTCGTTAGCCAAGAGCTGGGGTGTCGTCGCGCTAAAATCTTCGGTGTCGGTTCGCGAGTACTGGGATGTCTAGGTTTCCGCCTTTCGGGTGTCGCCGCGCAAGAGCTAGGGAGTCGTTAGCCAAGAGCTGGGGTGTCGTCGCGCTAAAATCTTCGGTGTCGGTTCGCGAGTACTGGGATGTCGTAGGTTTTCGCCTTTCGGGTGTCGCCGCGCAAGAGCTAGGGAGTCGTTAGCCAGAGCTGGGGTGTCGTCGCGCTAAAATCTTCGGTGTCCGCGAGTACTGGGATGTCGTAGGTTTCGCCTTTCGGGTGTCGCCGCGCAAGAGCTAGGGAGTCGTTAGCCAAGAGCTGGGGTGTCGTCGCGCTAAAATCTTCGGTGTCCTTTCGCGAGTACTGGGATGTCGTAGGTTTCGCCTTTCGGGTGTCACCGCAAAGAGCTAGGGAGTCGTTAGCCAAGAGCTGGGGTGTCGTCGCGCTAAAATCTTCGGTGTCGGTTCGCGAGTACTGGGATGTCGTGGGTTTCGCCTTTCGGGTGTCGCCGCGCAAGAGCTAGGGAGTCGTTAGCCAAGAGCTGGGGTGTCATCGCGCTAAAATCTTCGGTGTCGTTCGCGAGTACTGGGATGTCGTAGGTTTCTCCTTTCGGGTGTCGCCGCGCAAGAGCTAGGGAGTCGTTAGCCAAGAGCTGGGGTGTCGTCGCGCTAAAATCTTCGGTGTCGTTCGCGAGTACTGGGATGTCGTAGGTTTCCGCCTTTCGGGTGTCGCCGCGCAAGAGCTAGGGAGTCGTTAGCCAAGAGCTGGGTGTCGTCGCGCTAAAAGCTTCGGTGTCGTTCGCGAGTACTGGGATGTCGTAGGTTTCGCCTTTCGGGTGTCGCCGCGCAGAGCTAGGGAGTCGTTAGCCGGAGCTAGGGTGTCGTCGCGCTAAAAGCTTCGGTGTCCTTTCGCGAGTACTGGGATGTCGTCCTTTCGGGTGTCGCCGCGCAAGCTAGGGAGTCGTTAGCCAAGAGCTGGGGTGTCATCGCGCTAAAAGCACTTCATTTGACTGAAATAGACACCCTATTTTGAAAGCACTTCATTTGCGACCAAGACACCCTAGTTCAAAAGTTACGACACCCGTGTTTTATATATGCTCTGTGTAAGTTGACTCAATACATAAGCATCAAATTCGTCCATCAAAGTTTCGGAAGGCGGAACAATTCTCTCCAGGTCCTCTTCAGTATTAATAGACTGCAAACAAGTCTGCCTGATGCTTGAAGCAGCTCTTTCCTTGACCTGATTTTCCTTGATCTTTTTGACTTCTTCTCGACTCCACTCTTTAATCTGTTCTCTCTCGGGCGACCTTTCGTCCTAATTTGTTCAGGATCTTGAATTACAAGCTCTGTACGTGGTTTAGCTGCGCAGTTGGCATCCACGGCAATTTTGAATATAGGTGTTAGACCATCCATCACTACATTAAATGCATCTTCAGACATGGAGGCTATCTCTGCGAGCTTCATCATCCGATGACTCAGCAAACTATATCTACAATCATTAACATAATATTAACGAAACAAATATTAAGACATTTCAATTAAAAAATTGTCACTGCGTACCGTGATTTTCGTGTGCTTTTATCATAACCTTCAGTATTGCAGTCGAATTCGTCGAATTGGTATTTCATGTCCTTGCACCATCTCTTCAAGAAGTATTTATCTGGTAAACGAAATACGTCACTTTGATGAAGAACCAACAAGGCATGCCTACACAGGTACCCCTTGAACTGAAAGGATCGGCACTGGCATTGGACATCCTCAATATTTCTATCGTATGACACGATATAATCTTTGATCATCTCCTTGCCGATTCCATCGACTTCAATCCTTTCATACGACTTTACGGAATATACACAATGTTGCCAGCTTCCTTGATCAATTTTGTATTTGATGCAGCCATTTCAAGGATCTCATTCTGAAATTTTTTGAAAATGCGCCTTGTATACCTTCCTGCAGCTTGTCTCTCAAAAGGTGATGATGTCTTTAGGAAAGCAATCGTTTGCAACGTCCTATTATCTTCCTCATTTTCGGCCTCGTATCTTTTTTCCAAGGCATCTTCGTACTTACTTATGAACTCCGTTAGTGTTGTCTTCGAATTTATAAACCCATCGAAGAAGTGATTAATGCCCTCGCTCCTTTGTGAAGATGACATCCCTGTTCAAAATTTTGTCAAAAAAAAAGCGTTTAACGCGAACATGAACCAAAGACAATGACATACAAACCTGCGAAGAATGTATCCTTTAGGTAAACTGGGACCCATTTATCCCGACATTCGTAAAGGACATTGAACCAATCTATAGACTTGCATTCTTTATATTTCTCCATAACATGTGCCCACCTTTCCTCGAATGACTGTATGGTCAATGAATCATATATCGCCTCATCGAAATCAACCATAAACTTGGGATTTGCCGTGCAAAATGGCCAATCTTTTCAGGTATCTTCTTCAATATATGCCAAAGACAAAATCGATGTCGTGTGTTAGGAAAAACTTCTTTGACAGCAGCCTCGATTGCCTTATCTTGGTCAGTTATTATGGCAATAGGTGCTTGACCACCATTTGCATCCAGCCATGCCTGAAAAACCCATTTATATGTCTCAGTACTCTCATCAGACAACAATGCGCATCCAAGCAAGGTGGACTGTCCATGATGGTTGACCCCGACGAATGGACAAAAAGGCATTTGATATCTGTTTGTCAAGTAGGTTGAGTCAAAGCTTAGAACATCACCGAAGTATGTGCATGCCAATCTTGACCTTGGATGAATCCAGAAGACAGACCTCAGATGACCATTATCATTGAGGTCTAAGGTATAGAAGAAATTGGGATTTCTGAGTTGCATTTCGGCGAAATGAATTACCATCGACTGAGCATCTCCTTCTTTCAGCTTAGACTGACGTTCGCGACAAATGAAGTTACGAGCATCCTTCTCGGTGAAATCCAATTGTCTTCTGCCCCCTTTTCTCCTTGCTATGGCAGAGTATATCTGAGTTGTCGGAACATTCACGGCATGTAAATTGCTGATCTCTGCCTTCTCTGGTGTGCTGATCCTCCTATGCGACCGTAGATAACCAGTTGATGTTATGGACATCCCATGGTTATGTTCTAGAGAAACCTCATCCAATATCCACTTACCACTTGTAGCATTCAGTCTTGCTTTTATGGATGCCATACAATCAACTTTCCCAGTATCCCTATGATTCATACTCTTCTCTGTTTTTCTAGATTTTCCTTGCCTCCAACACGCCAGGTGCTTGAAGCAAAGTTGTTTTTTGTTGTTGGCCCTGCTACACACTGTTGTGATTCCAAAACCAACTCGTTTCGCGTATCCATTGTAGAACGTATATACATCATCTGCTGAATTGAATTCCATTCCAGTTTGAGGAACTACAGTATCATCCACTGCATTTGGAGCGACGGGTGAAGGTGCACGGCCGGAGTGTTATCGATTTCTTTCCGATCTACAATTTCAGCATCGTCTGTGGAAATATAGGCACACAGTCATGAACAATGATATCCATAGATTTAGTTGTCAATATATCCTGACAAAGGATTAGGACACGAAGGTTAAAACAATACGACACCCGACACGAAGGGACTAACGAAACCATCCCCGACTCATGCTGTTACCGACACCATAGTTCTCATCTGACGACACCCTAGCTTTAAAGTGACGACACCCGTGCATTGACTGTTAAGGCGGGTTGGTCATCGCCTTAAAGCAATAAGCACGGGTGTCGTAGCATTGGTGCTAGGGTGTCGTGAGGTTTCAACTGGGGTGTCGCGAAGGATTTTCGGCCGAATTCCACAGGGGTGTCGCTGGGATTCTCTTCGTGGTCATTTGTAAGCACGGGTGTTGTCGCCTTAAAGCTAGGGTGTCGTGAGATTTCAACTGGGGTGTCGCAAATTATTTTCGGCCGAATTCCACCAGGGGGTGTCGCGGGGATTCTCTCCGTGGTCCGTTTCAAGCACGAGTGTCGTCGCCCTAAAGCTAGGGTGTCGTGAGATTTCAACTGGGGTGTCGCGAAGGATTTTTGGCCGAATTCCACCAGGGGGTGTCACGGGGATTCTCACCGTGGTTAGTTTTAAGCATGGGTGTCGTCGCCTTAAAGCTAGGGTGTCGTGAGGTTTCAACTGGGGTGTCGCGAATGATTTCGGCCGAATTCTACATGGGTGTCGCTGGGATTCTCTCCGTGGTCATTTGTAAGCATGGGTGTCGTCGCTCTAAAGCTAGGGTGTCGTGAGATTTCAACTGGGGTGTCATGAATTATTTTCGGCCGAATTCCACTAGGGGGTGCGGGGTATTCTCTCCATGGTCCGTTTCAAGCACGGGTGTCGTTGCCTTAAAGCTAGGGTGTCGTGAGATTTCAAATGGGGTGTCGCGATGGATTTTCGGCTGAATTCCACCAGGGGTGTCGCGGGGATTCTCTCCGTGGTCAGTTTTAAGCACGGGTGTCATCTCCTTAAAGCTAGGGTGTCGTGAGATTTCAACTGTGGTGTCGCGAATGATTTTCGGCCGAATTCCACAAGGGGTGTTGCAGGATTCTCACCGTGGTTAGTTTTAAGCACGGTGTCATCGCCTTAAAGCTAGGGTGTCGTGAGATTTCAACTGGGGTGTCGCGAATGATTTTCGCCGAATTCCACCAGGGGGTGTCGCGAGGATTCTCTCCGTGGTTAGTTTTAAGCACGGGTGTCGTCGCCTTAGATCTAGGGTGTCGTGAGATTACAACTGGGTGTCTCGAAGGATATTCGGCCGAATTCGAACTAGGGTGTCGCGGGGATTCTCTCCGTGGTCAGTTTTAAGCAAGGGTGTCATCTCCTTAAAGCTAGGGTGTCGTGAGATTTCAACTGGGGTGTCATGAATGATTTTCGGCCGAATTCCACAAGGGGTGTCGCGGGATTCTCACCGTGGTTAGTTTTAAGCATGGGTGTCGTCGCCTTAAAGTTAGGGTGTCGTGAGATTTCAACTGGGGTGTCGCGAATGATTTTCTGCCGAAATTCCACCAGGGGGTGTCGCGGGGTTTCTCTCCGTGGTTAGTTTTAAGCACAGGTATCGTCGCCTTAGAGCTAGGGTGTTGTGAGATTACAACAGGGGTGTCTCGAAGGATATTCGGCCGAATTCGAACTAGGGTGTCGCAGGGATTCTCTCCGTGGTCAATTTTAAGCAGGGGTGTCATCTCCTTAAAGCTAGGGTGTCGTGAGATTTCAACTGGTGTCACGAATGATTTTCGGCCGAATTCCACAAGGGGTATCGCAGGGATTCTCTCCTTGGTTAGTTTTAAGCACGGGTGTCGTCGCCTTAAAGCTAGGGTGTCGTGAGATTTCAACTGGGGTGTCGCGAAGGATTTTCGGCCGAATTCCACCAGGAGTGTCGCGGGTTTTCTCTCCGTGGTCAGTTTTAAGCATGGGTATCGAAGCATTGGTAATAGGGTGTCGCAGTATTTGGCTTCCCCACACTCTCTTCATTCTTCATTAATGGTTTCTATTCACGAGGGGGGCGAATTCCTCCTGGTTGCTGCCATTCGCTCTTATCTTGTTGAAACCCACGATACCCTAGTTCAAAACCCATTCGTTTCCTTTGACCACCCACTGAGATGGTGGCACGTGGCGAGTTTCCACGATAGGGGCACCGAAGCTGATAGCTCAGGCAATAGAAACACCCGCTAGGAGTACCTTAAATATGGATGGGGGAATGCGATCGTTAATCACCTTTTTAGCTGATCTTCCAAATTTTTTGGATACTGAGATGGCTTCTAGAGGCGAGGGGCGATCTACTGGCACCCATGGGAGCCGCCGCACAACGGTAACCGTCGATGCGGAGGTCTTTGCGCAGTCGCTCGCAAACAGCGAGCGACTCCACAGGGCGGCCGAGCAATACCTGGCCGTTTCAACGAGAGAGATCGAGGTCCTGCGTCAGGCCACCTGCCAGCTGGAGGGGCAAGTAGCATCCCTCCAGCGCCAGATCGCCGAGTTAGCCCTGCAACGTGGGGGGAGCTCGACAGCGCTCGGAGAAAATGAAAAGCCCCAGTGAGGGCTCCTGTACTTTTTTTCTTCTCTTTTCTTTTTGTCTTTATTTGTGTGATGAATAAAAAGAAATTTTAGTAACTTTTGTGTTTGATGCCAGACCGAAGGATAAGGGAGCTTGGATGTCGTAACTGTTTTCCGATTTCATCCTGGGATGTGCTAAAGTTTTCTCCTAAGCGTGAACGAGTGTCTTAGGTTTGTAACTTGGGTGTCGCGGGCCTTCTCTCCGTGGTCAGTTATAAGCATGGGTGTCGTAGAATTGGTGCTAGGGTGTCGTCAGGTTTCAACTGAGGTGTCGCGAACGACGACATCACCGACTCAGGCTGTTTACGATACCCCAGTTCTCATCTGACGACACCCTAGTTCTCATCTGACGACACCCTAGCTTTAAGGCGACGATACCGATGACGTCACTGTTAAAGCGGGATGTCGCGGGGATTGTTCTCCATACAGGGTGTCGTAGTGTTGATGCTTGGGTGTCTTAATGTTTCACCTACGACGTCGTAGATCTTTTTTTGGGTGAACATAACTTGGGTGTCGCGGGCCTGCTCTCCAGGGTTAGTTTTAAGCACGACACATCCTTTAGCATTTAAAGACATCCCATAGAAACGCTACGACACCCCGGAAAGCAAGAAGAACGCGAAGGTTATAAGCATGGGTGTCGTAGCGTTAACGCTAGGGTGTCATAACGTTTCAACTGCAGTGTCACCAATGTTTTTAGGCCGAATTCCTCCTTGAGTGTCGTCAGGTTATAAGCATGGGTGTCGTAGCGTTGTCGCTAGGGTGTCGTGATGTTTGAACTGCGGTGTCGCGAAGGATTTTCGGCCGAGCATGACAATACTAGAGCTATATGGACAGGAAATAACAGGGAATATAGGCCGAAACACTCTGACGACACCGCAGTTCATGAGGTATAACACCCTAGTTAAAAGAGTATGACATTCGTGCTTACAAAACAGTAAACTCTAAACAGTTATGACTGCCAGAATGTCATAACTATTTTGTTCTAAGAAGTTATCTGCGCATTAAACGGTTTGGTCACGCATTAACTACCTCTAACGAGAAAAAACAGTTGGTGTAATAAAGGAGCATTATAAAAAAGTGGGAAGGACTTTTTACTTTGTGTTGCGGACGACATTTCTTCCAGGAGTTTTTGCAAAAACTCCAGTAGCTAAGTATTCCAGCCTCGAAGCTGAAATATTTTCTTTCGATCGAAAAGTTAGAGCGAGGGCTTAGGATCGTGCTGAAAGCCAGAGCGAGGGCGTAGGATCGTGCTGAAAGCCAGAGCGAGGGGGAAGAAAGATTTTTTCTTGCACAGATGAAATCTAACATAAAATGACGATTAAATAGAGGAAAAGAGCATTTTCGTCTGCACGTTAATTTAAAAAAATAAAGCACTTTAAATATCCATCATGTTCAGAATGTTAACAGAACCATAATGCTCGGCATCATTATTCATATAGGTTTTATATGAATCAATTAAAAAAATTAATATAGTCCATATAAATCTGACTGCAGAGACGATGTACAAAAGTCTTTTCCCTTCGAGAAGAGCTTATTTTTTTTTTTTTTTTTTTTTTTTTTTTTTTGTTACAGCCGGGCGATCACACCACTCTGGCGCGAGTCAAACCCGAAGCATCAGAGAACAAAATTTGCTGAAGTAATACAGGACAAGGTATCCCAGGATGCCAAATCCATCGACCAGGACTGCGAGCAACCGCAGAAGCAACATAATCGGCCGCAGCATTGGCTTCCCGATAGCTGTGCTGAATCTGAAAAGCAGTAGTAGACTGAAGAGTGACTGAAATGTCTCTAAGCAGAGGATTATAGCAAGAATAGGAGTCCCCCTCTCGCTTCATCCATCTGATAATCGTCATAGAGTCACCCTCAATAATCAACCGCCGAAAGCCCAATTGCTGAACAGCATAAGTGATACCAGCCCATGCTGCCTGAAGCTCAGCCATAGGAACCGAAATGTCAATCGAGCTGTGGCCCCCAGCTGCAATCAACTGCCCATACGACCCTCGTATGACAAAACCTGATCCAGCAGCACGATCAGAGACAGAGCCGTCAAAGTTCACTTTGACATAACCCGGAGGAGGGGACACCCAAGATATAAAAACCGTGGAACGGTTCGCTGCCAAAGCAGCAGGGGGGTCCCAGAGGCCGGGTCCGTCAGTGTGAACAGTAAGGTAGCAACGAGTGTACTCCCTAGCGTGAGAGAGAGCACGACGGATGATCGCCTGAGGAGACCGTCTCCTCTGCAAAGACATCTTATTCCTAGTCAACCATATATGATAAGCAACATAGGCCGATAATACGCCCTGAAAATAAGATCCGTACTGGGAAGGCGACTGAAGAGCATTCAGGAATGAAAGCCTGATAGGACCATCCTCCAGCATCCAAGGGGTAAAATGGATCATCTGCCATATCTGAGATGCACGAGAACATAAGAATAGAACATGGTCAATAGATTCAACCTGCATCCCACATATCGGACAGAGAGGTAATATGGAGAGGCCCCGACCAGCCAGAAGAGAGCAAGTAGGTAAGCGATCCCACTTGATCTTCCACAAGAATAGCTGAATTCTTGGAACAGGAAGTCTCCATATCCAAGCAATATCACTAAGACAACGACTTGAGAACGGAATCGGGCCACCAATCTCTAGTAGGCGCACAAGGGAGACAGGATCGGCGCCACAGCCTGAGATTAGGAAGAGGCATGGCCAGAATCCGATTAGCAAGCCCGATCCGAATAATCGAGAACCATGGAAGAGTTCCAAGCAGCACTCTCTTGACTGATCAGAGAGGAGACACACAAAGTGGAATCAACTTCAGAGCTTATAAAGGTCGGCCATCGAGATAATGGAAGATCAGCTATCCAAGAGTCCTGGACGACATCAACAGATCTTCCATCCCCAATCATCCATGAATATCATAATGACTGTCGGAAGATGGCACGCCATAAACAGGAGCACTACTAACTTCCGGAGACCAACCACCATATCTGTTATTTCCCTACCATCCATCCCCTATATAAAGGCATCCATGCCTCTTCATCTCCGCCAGATGGATCGAAAGAGGCGTCACCTGCCACTGATCCTAGCAGAGATCCTTCGCTCAAGGTTCCGAGGAGCGATTGTTATCCTTTCGGCTGTTCGGTCTCAGGTTGGACCCCACGCGTTTTGGGCGGCAGGCAGGGCAGCGTAACGGGAAAAACGGTGCCAGCATAAAACAGGAAACACGGTCCGTCAACGGGCAGCGAGCTCAAAAGATAGGCTCTCAGTTTCATAGATCTATTATGGTGGATGATAAGCTCGAAAGCGGAAGCTTACCCTTTCCAAGAACTTTAACCGTTGGAATATCTTGGCTTTTGGATCGTTCCCATAACCCTAATTTAAAGACAAACAACTCGCGGACTTTTGTGGCGCCTTGGTGGAAGTTGGAACTGACGTTATTTCCCTACCATCCATCCCCTATATAAAGGCAAGCCTCTTCATCTCCGCCATGGATCGAAAGAGGCGCTTGCCTCCTCGGCCGAGGCGGCGGAGGAGGAGGAGGACGGCAGTGGATCTCTGGTGGCGAAGCGATGGCGTGGGCTCCTAGTCCAGTGAGTGCTGAGTGGAAGTTTTTCTCTCTTCGATTTACAGCTATATCTATACTATTTTGTTGATTGCAGAGAGATATTGCAACAAGTTGACTTCAGTGAGATCATTGCTGGCCTCCTGCAGCGGCTTCCGGTGGAGCTCGAGGAGGTGATTCGCAGAGTGGTATAAATTGGGTCTTGAATCTTGATAACTTGTTTGATGAAAGAGAAGAGATGACAAGCAATCTTCGTAATTTAGTCTGATTACTTTTTACGCTTTTAGATTTTACTTTTTATAATTTAGATCGTGGTTAGTTTAAAATACCTAGGTTTCGTTTGAAATTTTAAATAACCTAAAATAACCAGTTTGGGTGTAATTTAGTCTTGCATTTTAATTTCTAATTTCCAAGAAATGACATGTAACTGAGCTTGGGTTTAGAGGCAGCAGTCGAGTCATTTCAGGCCGGGTCAATTTAGGTTCGGATTATTGAAGCTAAATCCTAACCTAAATGACCAGATTAAGGTCATCTTATAAAATATTTCAAATTGGCTTATTTATTTTTAAAAGAAGTTAGTACATACTTCTTTCTTATTCTTTTTAAAATAATTTATCAATAATTAACTCAATCTTTTTTTTCTTTTTACCAATATATTATTCGATGGATACAAAATTATAGCATGATTAGGCACTAATAAAATAATAGTTATAAAATTATAAAATATAAACATAATATAATTAAGCAGGAATCTATAAAAAAATGTTCTTTTTAAAATTAAATAAATATTAATATCAAATTATTAATAAGATTACAAAATAAAAAAAGCAAACGTTGTAAATATGATTAATCTTACATATAAAAAAAAAAAGAGCAAAGTGACGCTTAATTTTGTTCTTTTATTTCCTTTTCAAGGTGTTTGAAGCTACTAATGTCGATCATTCAATAATACTTAATTTAAAAAGTATATTTTTAATCTTATTATTTGTTGAGTCACATTAGCATGAATTTTATTATATATCAAAAAATATAAAATATTAAAATATTAGCCATATAAATAATCTAATTGATAATTCATAAAATTATATAATATCATCTAGATAAAATTTTAAAATTTAAAACAAATAAATTTGAAAATATATCTTACCCAAAATCATTTTCAATCATTCGAGTTACCCATAACCCGACCCGATGCGAATCTAAAATTTTTGGGTCATTTGGGGTTCAGTTCATTTCGGATTTGGGTGGTAAAAAAAGTAAAATTCTAGCCCTATTTTTTTTTTGATAGAATCGGATCAGATTGTGGGTCGGATTAAGTTTCTACCACCTCCGCTTGAGTTTCAAAGAAAGGAGTTGATCTCTTGATGTTTTATGTTATTAATTATATTTGTTCTTTTGAACTATTCTTTTCTTCATTACATGTTCCATGCTTAATATCCTTTACACTGAAGTTAAAGTGAAGGAATTGTGTTTGAAATGAGTAAACTAGGGAGTTAGAATATAGTTTGAGGTTGTGTTTTAATTTGAATTGCAACAAATTGTTGGTAGTGAATTCTTAGAAAGAGGTTGTTCTCTTGGTTATTTATGCTGACGGGATGCTAATTTTCATGTTTAATTCTGTTTGCAGGGCAACTTTGTGATTTTTTTTCTTTAGAATGATCTTCTTTTCAAATATTCCTTTTGTTTGCACATGTTCTTTATACTTCTATATTTTTTTTTTGAATGTGTTTAGGTTTAGATAGCTTGATATATATTTGGGGGTTGTGTTTCTATTTCAATCTGGATCTGATAATTAGATTTTAGAAGAAGAATGTAGTTTCAGATAACTTTGCATTGAAATTCACATTTAGAATCCTAACTAAGTCCTCATCCTACAAGCGCATGACCACTTAAATGAGGTGCAGCTGCCTCAATAATCTAACAGTCGCCTCCCTCAATTTATGAAGACATTTGAGTGAAAGTAAAGCACAGAATTTTCAAAGGAAAAAACAACATACTGAATTATATGGAACACATATGTTGTGGCTTTTGCTATAACTACTGTTAAATTTTCATATGGAAATCTTGAGTTGGAGTTCCCAATCCCCTTCAAAAGCTCTCAACCACATGTTAATTTAATCGTATAGAGTTTATGAATATGTATCATGATCATATGGGTTTGCTTGAAATATATGGTGAGAAAGGTTTAAAACAGTGTCAGGCTCGTTCATGCATATCCCAGTCCTTCAGCTCAAAATGTTAAATGATTTCAACATGCTGAAAGTACCAGCGCATGCAATATAACAAGATGGGGTTGAAAAGAGCACTCATCTAATAATATCTGGAAGTTGATGCACAAATTAAAAATTTATTTGGAAATTGTGGTCCTTAATATAAAGATTGAGTTTAAAGGAGTTCACTTCCCTCATTAGCTTCTGACTAATCACTTTGCTTCTAATCAGGTTCGAGAACAACTGCAATTAATTGCCAACCATACTCTGCTGGCTTCCAGGTGCTTGCCTCAAAGTTTACGCTATTTATGAATGTTGCTTCTAGGGATATAAATGTTACAGCTTGAGGAATGACACACCCTTTTCCTGCCATATATTTTTCATTTGTATCCACTTTCATCTGAATTGTGCTGTGCATTTTTCATAATGTCTTGTGCTTCAAATAAAAAGTGAAATGGTAGATTTGCGTGAATAATATGTGCTTGAGTTTTTTTTTTTGGATAATTTTACTTTTAAATAGTTTTCTTCAATAAAACAAAACATAAACACCTTTTTTCTTGCAAGATGTAATGTTAGTTTGCTAAAGTTTATGCATTGGCTCTTTACGATGCATTCAGTCAGTCCTCTGATGTCATCATAATATCAGTGTGTTTATCATCTTTTGTGGCACATGTATGTGCATTTATTTCACAAGTGCATTACTATATAGAAACCATGCTGCGATGCTTTTGTTGCAGAGTGGGATGGTCCCACATCAAATAAACAAATGACTTTAGGCGTTCTTAGATACGCATAGGCCCATCCTCCTATTAGCTTTAAGCTTTTGTACTGGACTGGTAACGCAGTATCAGAGCCAGATGTCCCTCAGCTGTCCATCTCACTCCATTCTCCCCCTTGCTTTCCAAATATCACCCTTCTTGAGGTTTCATCCTTCAGGCTTAAGACTTTGAATAAGATTGCTGGCAGCATGATGGCATTTTTTTTCCTGTTGTGCTTGGAAATCTCAGGGAATGTATGGTCGCTTAAGAATAATATCTGATGCCTTCATATGGATCAACGAACGGAATATTATTATCTAATGCCTGTTTTACAGACTGCTCACAAACCAGGACAAGGAAATCAAGTATTGCCTGCATTTTCATAACACACTTGCTCCGGAGCTTTTCACATACAGCAGAATTGTAGCAGCAGACAGTACAGAACTTCGTATAGCTATAATGGATTCTAATTCGGGGGAGGTTATCACTTCTGATCCCTGGTCATCGGTTAAGGTTGAGATTGTTGTTGTTGAAGGTGATTTTGGAGGTGATGACAAAAAAGTTTGGACTGAGGAAGAGTTTAAATATCGTGTGGTATCTCCAAGAGATGGCAAAGGACCATTGTTGATAGGAAAACTGGCCATTAAGCTGACTAATGGAATCGGTTATCTTGCTTCTGCCAAGTTTACAGATAACTCCAGTTGCACAAGAAGTAAGAAGTTCAGGCTAGCCGCGAGACTCTCTCCAAGTGAGCACATTGAAGAAAGAGTTCTAGAAGGAATAACTGAGCCCTTTAGGGTAAAGGATCGCCGTGTGAAGCGTAAGTTCATCTCTTCTTAATTTTTTTACTTTTTTTTTTGAAATATTCTAAAGGCAAAGAAGAAAGATAAATTCATCTGTATGATTTACCATAACAGATTAATCTCTATGTTAAAATAAATGACAAGATGCACCATAGATACTTTGTTTCTAATGTACATCATATGATACCACACATGAAAATAAGGTTTTGTTACTAACAAGCTAACATCCTCTTTCTATTTACCTATGAATAGTAGTAGTAGCAGTAATTTGTTTGTAATTTTGTGTAGTACAATTGAGGATCTTTCCTTTAAATAATGTCTGAAAAAAAAAGTAATGCCCAGACTAATGTTGAAAAAACACTATTTCTTAAAATAATGTGGAATAGGCCATGTCGGATGCCATGTATGTCATTCCAGATTTTTTTTAAATACATCATCAAAGTGAAATAGTCTATTAAATGATTTATGGCTATACTAGGCTTCCTTCATTCTAAAATTTGGCTAAGGTGATTTTGTTTTGAAATCGTTTGCTGAAAAAAATGATTTCAAGATGAAATTGTATACAGAAATTATCTATTGAAGAGACGATTTCAATCCGAACTCATCTAAAACATCAGTTGAAGAGGCGATTTTAAAAACCATCACTTTAATAAACAATTTCAATATAAAACCCTTTTAGCTAAATTTTAAAATAAAGGGAAGCCTAGTATAGCCATAAATCATCTTTTGGATAGATGATTAGATGATTCTAAAATCATCTATCCAATGAACGATTTCACCCCATGACATGGTTTTTGAAAAAAAAACTGGGATGGCCTACGTGACATCCCGCATGCCCTGTTCCACATTATTTTGAGATAGTTTTTTTTCTAACATTATTTTTGGCATTAGTTTTTTTTTCAGCCATTATTTAAAGGGAAGATCCTACAATTGAATGAAAGTATAAAACAGGTGAGGAGTTTGTCAGCAGCATGCAGTCATTTTCTACAAAATTACCATCTAGAATTTAAGACAAAAGAAGGTCCTAAAGGTGTGCATCACATGCAACTCTTATCATCACTGATTTATATGAAATATCAAATGCACCACTGTTTCCATTTAATAAGTGTTTTTCCCATATGATCAGCACACGGTCATTTTGTTATGATATTGGTTTGAAATCTGCATGGACCATTGAGCATGATGAAAGTTTATGCAACTTTTAAGTGTACAAGTAATTGCTTCTTTTTTCTCTCTGTGTTTGGTAAATGGCTCAGTAACATGATTATTCTGTCTTGGAAAATGTCTTCAAATAAACTGGATTCCATGTACATAATCAGTGTAAGGAGTTCATACATATGGTACATGCAGATAGACGCGGAATTTTGTCTTTTACGGTTTGAAATCCATGTGCCTTGTCTACAATATACAATCCATAAAAAACTTAAATGAACAGAGACAAATATGAACATGGTAAATATATCTCTATAATATAGTTAAATAAACCGTTGGCTGCACATATTGTCACACTGAGGCTATCTTGTGATAATTGCAGCAAATCAAAAGCATCATCCTCCGTTGTTGACTGATGAAGTGTGGCATTTGGAGCATATAATGAAAAACGGTGCCTTACACAAGAGGCTTGAGAAAACCGGGATCGGTAATGTGGCAGAGTTCTTGCAACTCTTCACTACGGACCCTAAAAGACTGCGAAGTGTAAGTATAAGCAAGTTTTCTGTAAATATTTTAGCTAAGATATTCTGTTAGATCACAAACTTATAAAATTTCACATCTTTTCTGCCAATATTTAGTTCCTTGGTGATGGAGCATCGAAGAAAGGAATTTCAGACGAGGTGTGGGATGCAATTATTGCACACGCTAAGGAGTGTTGCGAAGGCGATAATCTTGCAGGGCAGCACATGGGTGACTTATCTGCATCTCCGCAGGTGTGTATTTTGATTCAGAAACTAATCCAGGAAGTTGATTTATCCGGATTCAGACATGTCTCTCTTCCATATTTCATTATACTGTTTGCTGAACTAATTAAATTTAATAAGTTATTGTGGGATTTCTGGTTGAGGAGTACTGGAAACTACATTCAAGAGGGGAAAAGCTGGTAACACAAATCATTTTATCTTTCTGACCCTGCATATGAACCTGCACTCAAACCTCCAAGTTTGGATTTTCAGAAATTAATTTCTCAGTGTACATTCTGCATAGCCTTCATAGCTCAGTTTAACACTTCTTGAAGCACGATATTTTCTGTTCCATGCTATGTGGATCTTCACAAAAACTGTTTACTTCATTGGAAAGGTGGCACTGCAAGAGAATCGTTAAACTTGGATGTTGTCTTCTGGAATCCTCCTTATCTCACACATTGCCAGGGAGCAAAATAGGATAAATAGTTTCTGAAAAGCATTTAGTAGAAATCCTTTAGATGGGATGGTAGAAAAGGAAACCTTATCTTGTCTTCTAGGAAATTCCACATCTCCCATATATCTGTTTGCCTCCACTACCCTCATGTCATGGCTCGCCTCCTCCCTACCATCTGCAACAAACTTCAGTTGTAATGTCCAATCTTTTCCCTCTTCCCTTTCTCTCAGCAATTGCATAAACATCCGAACTATATCATTTCAACCCTTTACCTCCCAATGCATATATTCTCTTGAGTGTCTCTGGCATCATTTAAGCAGGGATAGTTGAGACAATGGTACAGGGAATATTAATATTTGATGGAATATTGAATTTTAGTTGGAGGACAAGCATGCCAGTTATATGGTTTGGGGAGTTGTATCTCAAGTCCGATCTTGTGAATTTCTAATTTTCAACTTGCTGTGAAACAACAAAAGAGGAGAACAGTGTTTTTTTCCAGATAAATATTAGAAAAAAAGTAAATGATTGAGAATTTGAAGCAAATTGATTTCTATGGACCTAGGCTTTTTAGGCACAGTGAATTCCTTGATAACCAAGTCAAAGCACTCAGGGTCAAGCAAACATCTGAAATCTAAATTCGGCAATTAAATATGTACGTATAATTAAAGCTGGCTCTTTACCAATAAATCTGTAATACAGTGCTAACCGGTAATATGGTGCATCACAGAGAGTTTGCCGAATTTGTTTCAATTGTGCTAATATCCACACTTGCATTCAGTATATATTTATTTTGTTATATAGATTATAGAGAGCTATTATAGTTCATCTAAATAATGTTATCCCCATTTTGCAGAATCTTTCAATTCAGATGGGTGGTTTACCACTAATTGGCAGCATTCCCATTCGACAACCAAACCGGCAAGCGCCACCGTATCCTGCATACCCAACCGCACAATATGGTAGTTGATGTTTTGCTTCTGTTATGCGACATCATTAGCAACATCATTACTTTCTGTAATCTCCCAGACTGCTGCTTGATTAATGTTGAAATTTTGACTGATGAACCAGCCGTCCACGGGGATTGTCAAGACTCCTATGATGAGCAGGGAATCGATCAGCTTCAACAGCCTGTTTTCTTGCAAACAAATGACCACTCAATTGGCATTGCTTTGCTGATGAGGGTCTATTCGGAACTAGGTCAGGTTTCAGCGGAATGTATGGGAATATGGATGATGATGACTTCAATATCAGTGCAATGTTACGCTATTTCTCAACTCTTGAGGTTGTCCGGAAATATAAAAAGTGGATCAGACTGATCTCTATCCTCAGGTTTTGGATTTCAATGAGCAAGCGTAAGGCTTGCAGAGAGACAGGAGTTGTGCAGTTGAACTGTCCAAACATAGAACAAAGCAGTTCCTTTGATGCATCTGGAACAGAAACTGGTGAGAGCTGAAACTACATTATACCAAGGATGCAAAGAGGAATACTAATGATTTATCTTTTGTTATTGCACTATATTTGCAGGTTATTAGAGTGGAAAAGTCGGAATTGGTAGTCATCATGCTGCAGTATTTTCAGTTTCTTTTCATACATGTGAAATTGTTGCTATATATGTCAGGCTTGTTTCTATGGCAATAACAGTCAATTTATGGGGATGTAAGGGAGAAAAAAAATTATATAATATGGAATGTTGATTATATATAACTTGTATGTTCCATCAATTTTAATGCCTTCATTTTAATTATTGGTGTTGCTGTGGAAATTCATTCTCCGACTCGGGTGCTGTTGGGGCTTCGAATCCGGGCTCGACTTTTGGCGGGACCTGCAAAACAGTCCTCGAGCAGAGGGTAGTTTGGGGGGTGCCCTCTGCGGAAGACCCTTCGATGTCCAAGTCAGTAGAGATTCACAGATGAGGAGAAGGATCCCCGAGGAAGAGTTCCTCTAAGGGTGGTCCTAGGAGCTCTGGCTGAGCTCTAATGGAGTTTTTCTCAGAGTGTGAGTGAGTGGAAGAGAGGTGTCTTGAGTGTGTAAAATGTCATACCTGAGGGGATCTGAGGCTGTGATATTTATAGGTGATCACCTGATTCCTTGGACACGTCATAGAGGGTCTGAAAGTTGTTGGGATTCGAAGCTGATTCGAATCAAGCTGTTACAGGGCCGGTAGGATCCGTATCCGGTTGGTTAGAGGATCAACGGCTAGGAAGAGCAGACGGTGCTTCAAGATTCAGCGACTACATAGGCTCTAAGCCATTTCTGATAGCGTAGACACAATTTCTATTTGGAATCTTGTTAATTTAAGTGCGTTCCGCAGAGGTGCTTGAGTACCTCGGTCGGGCCGAGGTATAGAAGATGGTCGAATCTGCCGAAGTATGGTGAGACTCAATTTACCAGGTATGAGATAGTTCGGCTTTCTTGAGATACAGAATGGCTCGGCTATCCGAGGTATAATGAGGCTTGGCCTACCAGAGCACAGGATGGTTCGGTGGCGATAGCTCGGCCTGTGAGGGTATGATAATAGCTCGATCAGCGAGGTATAATAATAGTTCGGCCAACTGATAATAGCTTGATCAGCCAAGGTATAATAATAGTTCGGCCAACTGATACACGAAAGCTATTTGGAGAGGATAGCCTACTCATTGCTGCCTTTCGGATGTGACAGCTATGCGATAGGGTGTACGGGCTAGCCTTAGCCCGATGTCTTGAATTGCACGAACATTAATGTAATGATATTTTTACCCCTCATCACATGCCCCCCACTCCCTAGTTTGAAGTATAACTTCAGATTTAGGGAGTAGAGTATAGAATAATCCTATCCGGAAGGATTTGAAAGGCGCAATGATGGCTCCGAAACTACGGCCATCAATTCGCTATCATTATTTGCTGTTGCACGAAGAGGAAATTCTTCGGATTCTATGAGCGGCGATTGGGGGAGTCTCTTACGACACCTATTGCGGGAGCCTTAATGCTTAAGGCAACCTTCCGGATCGCTGTTTAAAGGGGAGAAAGGAGGCCAGGGCGGCGTCCTTCCCACAATACTCTTTCGTTCCTTCCATAGAGACTCTTTTCTCTCTTTCCCTTTCCACAGATTTGCCTGTGTTTCGCTCCTTGGCTGGAGAACATGAAGGGCCCAAACGATATTGCATCGAGATCTCCCTGGGGGACCTGGAAAGGATCCGCCGCTTTACATAGTCTCTGGAGACGTAGTTCTATATGCGCCAAAGGCCGATGATAGGGTTTCGACGAGTTAAGTCTGGGAGCTTTCTTCTATGAGGAAAGTCTCAGGGCCGGCCTTCGATTTCCTCTTCACCCGTTGGTACAGGAGGTGATGAGGTTCTACAACATCTGTCCAACAATGGTGGCGCCTAACAGCTGGCGCAACCTCATCGGGTTTATTTCGCTCTGTAGTCGCCGGGACTGCGACCCTCCCCATGTTTCGAGTCTGCCATAATCTGTTTCTGGGAGGGTTCCGAGTGGTCGTATATCGGTCCCCGGAAGTCGTTCAAGATGATCATCGATAATCCATCCTCGATAAAGGAGTGAAAGTCTAGATTTTTTATTGCCGATGGGAACATCGGCTCGGATTTTCCAAGGGGATGGTCGAGCTATGTGAAGGATCCAGAGGCGCACCCGGAGTTGAGCGAACAGGAGAAGAGGGGTTTGGTGACCCTTCGTGGTGGTCGGATGGTGTCGGCTAGCACCCTGTTAGTAGAGGATGCCCTTTTTGCCGCCGAACTCAGTTCTATCAACCCTCAAGGTGAGCATACTTTTCTTCTTTGGTCATGACGGCCGGTGTGCCCGGTTATTCCTGTCCGATTGACCCGTTTGATGTGTTCCTAGCTGAGAGGTCGGCGTTTGTGGGCCAGATGAAGAAGGAACTGGGCAAGCGCCATAGGGGCTCTGGCTCTGGAGAGAGGCATAAATCTGAGAAGAGGCCTCGCCCTTCCGAGCCCCGCCCGAAGGATCGAAGAAAGATGGTTCCAGCCGTCCCTCTCCCATCCCAATAAGAGAGGAAGTGGGGGCGCGAATCAGGGTTGAGGAGTCCTCTTTGCCTGAGGGAGGCAGAATGGCAGAGGAAACGGCTGAGGGGAGTTCGGAGGGAGCTGTTGGGATTTTTCCTCTCCAAATTTTAGTCGTATCGGATGATGCGGAGGACATGTCGCCGGTCGACCTGGCGGTCCCCCGCAAGAGATGCTTCAGTCATCGGCGGTGAGAAGTCCACCGCACACGGAAGAGGCCCCTATAGGCGGAGGGGTCAAGAGAGGCAGTAGTGGCTGCCGGAGTTCTGACGGAGCTGCCTGCTGAGAGGCCGATGGAAGTTGTGGTGCCTTCCACTGAGGATCTCTCTTCCGCGGCTCCGAGGACACCGCAGGAGAGGTTGGAGTTCAAGCAGAGCCTGCCGAGGCAGAGCATTGGTGGAAGAGGAAGAAGAAGAATCGCAGAGTGAGGGGGATATTCGGGCCGAGATTCCTTCAGTCGAATCCGAGGTATTCGAGGCCGGCAGATTAGAGTCTTGACAGAGAGGCCGGGCGACGATTCCTCAGGTCGGAGCTCTTCAGGCCAGCTCTTCAGTTATGGGCTCTTCCGTCCACAGCTCGGAGTTGGATGATATGCTCACGCTTTGATGAGGTCCGTTTTGCGCACGGGAGAGGGTTCCTCCACGGACGAATCTGCGTCGAGGATATCATCGATGTGGCCTTTCGCCGGCTTGGGGTGCCGAGATATTTTCCTTCTCCCAGAAATCAGTAATGACACTCTCATGACGATGGCTTCAAATTACGCTGCCTGGGTAAGCCACTATACCGGAATTGTAACTCATGATTGGTCAGACCACAGCTTCTCACTTGTATTTTCTTTGCAGAATTCCTTGATCACAAGGGCGCTGATCTGGCGCCTAAATTTGGCCATTGGGGCCTGTGCTCAGGCCAGGAGGGAGGCGGCTGAACTTCGAAAGAGGGTGCAACCAATCGATTCGCTTTCTAGGGCCTTGGCGTTTAACAAAAAGGACTTCGAAAGGGTGACGAGTCTTTCCGTCTTGCAGCCGAGAGGGCTTCTCGGCTCGAGACTCAGGTCGAAGAGCTCCAGGGCTTTCGCGAGCGATCGGACAAAGCTTGTCTGGAGTTATCCCAGATTAAAGCAGAGCATGACAACAAGGTTAAGGCCATGCAGCAGTATTTTGAAAAGAGATGGGACCAGCTGAAGGCCAGTCATGCTGAAGATAGAAACAATTGGAGCAGGAGGCTCGAGGAGGAGGAGCACAAGTGTCGGCAGCAGCGAGACCAGCTCACGGTTTGAATAAAGAACTCACCGAAATGGAGAATCGGCTGAAATGGTTAAATGGGCGGTTGCTCGCTCACCGACGACCTCGATTACGCTCAGCAGAAATTGGGGACAAGCAGTCCCGAATTGATGATCTCAAAGAGGGCCTTCGCCAAAATCAGTCGGCTAAGTCAAAGGCCTTGAGAAGGTACAAGAACTGAGCGGCGAACTGGCTCGGCAAGAGAAGAGGTATGGTGTCTCTCTTTTTCGTTCGCCTTTAGCGCTTTTATTTCGTCCATGGTTTGAGCATTTCGATATTTTGTAGATGGGCAAAATTGAGTCCAAGGCGCGGGAGCAAATCGATGCCTTGGGGGCGAGCTATCCGCGAGTCGCCAAATAAACCTCGAGCTTCAAGGTCGACTAGCTGAAGCCAATGGCCGAATTGCCTTGGCCATGGAGGAATATAAAGGTTCCGCCCAGTTTTCAGAAGAACGTAGAGAAGCCTGCGCCGACGCATTTCGGTTCTGCGAAGAGGAGATTCGAGCAAAGATCTCTCGGGTGCATCCCGAGTGGGATTTATCCTTTTTGGATGTCGAACCTTTTGAGGCCTGTACCCCGGGGCTGAAGAAACTGAGTATGAAGATATTTCAGACGTCGATCTTGATGTTATTCTGGGTTCTAGTGAGGCCGCGGCTCCCGAAGAGCACTCTCAGCTTGCCGCCGAGGAAAAACATATTTGAGGTGGGCAAAACAAGCAAGCCCCCCCCCCGAATGTTACTGAGGAGGCTGCTGGAACCGATCCAACCCCTGATTCTTAAGGGTCACTTGTGTACTTTTCGCTTCTCAGATTTGTAATCTGGTTGAAATTTCCGATGAATGGGTCTTTCGCCTTCGCTTGTTTGCCTTTTTTGGATGATCTCCTTATCTCGAGTTTTCTTCCGACTGTGAACGAATTATAATTCATTCGCGATCTTAGGTCGGTTTGGTTCGGACTTAAGTAAACGTCTCGGTTAAGGCCGAGGTATAAGGATAGCTTGGTTTGTCCGAAAAAAAATTGGCATGCTCGACCGAGGTATAAAATGGTCCGACAGATCGAAGGGAGCCTGGTCCCAAAAAAAAAGGAAGCCTCTTGAGCGCCTCGCCGCTATTTATTGATCCTCCTCGGTGAGGGGGCGCAACTCTTCGTTTCCTGAGCGCCCACTGAGGCGTGACGCGTGGCGAGTTTCCGCGAGTTGAAATTGATGGCCCGGGTAATCGAAATACTCGCCAGAAGTAGTTTAAATACGGATGGGGGCTCCATCGTTAATCACCTTTTTAGCTGATCCAAAATTTTTGGATACTGAGATGGCTTCCGGAGGTGAGGGACGATCGACCGAAGCACCAAGCAGCGTGTTAATGGTCGTGGGGGGCCCCATAGGAGTCGCACTACGGTAACCATCGATGGGAGGTCCTGGCGTCACTGTTCGCAGACCGCAAGCGACTCCAGAGGGCGGCCGAGCAATACCTGGCCGTTTCTATGAGAGAGAACAAGCTCCTTCGTCGGGCCAACAGCCGGCTGGAGGGGCAAGTAGCATCCCTCCAGCGACAGATTGCCGAGTTAGCTTGCGGTGCGGGGGAGCTCGGCAGCACCCGGAGAAGATGGCAGGCCCTAGTGAGGGCTCATGTACTTTTTACTTTTCTTTTTGTTTTCCCCTTTTATGATGAATGAAAAAGAGTTTTCGCAACTTTCGTGCTTGCTGCCATCTTTGAAATGTCCTTATCATGTGAGTCTTACGAACGAACCACCCCCTTGGGGGATCTCTGGTGATCTTGGCGAGACTGAGGTATGGTGTCCCGTTTTAGCCGAGGTAAGGGGAACTTCACAAGTCCCAGTCGGAGCGTAGTATATCGCCCTTTTTGCCAAACATAACGAGTGTCTCGTTAGCGCCGGGACGAGAGTTGCTATCTTGGTTTGGACCGGGGATAAGGGAACGTTCGGTTTTTCCCAAATAAGGGGACTATCTCGGCTTTGAGCGATGTCTCGGTTTAGGCCGAAATACAGCAGATGGCTCGCTTGGAATGGTCAAGAATTGCAGAGGTATCCTGGTTAGGGCCGAGGTTAGATAGTTCGACCTGTCCAAAACGAAGAAGTGGGCGTGCTTTCGACCGAGGTATACGAAGCGGCTTTGCTGAAGAGCACTTCACCATTGTCAGGGGCATTTACTTCGTTGGCCTTTTCCGATGCAGGTATTTTTTACGTACGTGACAAGCATTTGATCGCCATTGGATGGCATCATTTTCGAAGGGGATTTCCCAGGCCTGCTTGTATCTCAAGGACCTGCAGCCGATTTCATGCATTTAAGGCTCTCGATTTGAGATCAGGGAAAATCTTTTGTCTTGCGTCATGGCCTGGGAAATACGTTCGGTGCGCTTTGGAAAGCGCTCTCTTACCCTGAACCATCACGTGGTAGCGGGGCCAGAGCGTTTTGAATCCCGGGTTTTCTGCTTTAATGGCTGCCCCCGTCTTGCTTGCCTATAAAATGGGGAGAGCGGGCCGTGTTAGGCCATCTCCCAAGACTTTGTTCTCCTGTGAAAGTTTTCATGATGTTGTGTCCCTGAGGTTGAGAGTGGAGAGACTGAGCTTTCCTTTTGCAAGTCGATTTCCCCCGGATAGCTGGGGTGATGAAGAAGCCGCTGAAGAGCAGACCATCCTCAAGAGAGGAATTTCGGAGATCATATGGAGAGCGCACGAGGTCCGCAGAGACCATATGAGGAGCGCACGTATGCGCTCCCTGTATGTCCTTTGTCACTTGCCATGGGGACCGTCGGAAATGCAAAGCATGCATATCCCCATGGTAAGGACGGACTTTTCCTTCTCCCTCGGGCTGGATCCCTTAGTTCATCCGACCGGGGAATCTTTCGCCACGTGAAGAGGGAGGAGGGATGTGTGGGTCTGCTGGTTCCCTGCCTATGTGCTTGGGCAGTGGCTAGCAGACTAGCATCCCACTTGGGGGGATGCTCCATTGGCATAAGCATCCACGGGCCTTTGGCCTGGTTATGATCCCTCCATGTATTCATCCGAGGGATCCGTGGATGGTCTACTTTGTTCTTTCGCATTAACCAGTGGCTCAGCCGAGCTGTCTGATTTCTCTGATTTCTTGGGTCAGATGCCAGAACATCATTATTAACCGAAGCTGATCGAAGTTGCTCAACCAAGCTTTTATCTTATTTGCATTTCCTGTGCTATGATGCACTTGTAATGCCTCTCAAGAGAACTCTTTCATTAATAAAGAAAGTTTTCTACTCTTTCTTCTTTTATCATCTGTTTCTTTTCTGATGTGATTGTGTTGAGAGTTGCCGCTCTCGTTTTGTGCTTTCCGGCCCATAGCCTAAGCTATAAATCCAGCAGCATTTTTGCTACTTTGTTTTCGTTAACATGTCATTCAATTCTGTGGAGGAAGTGTTTGTCTCTGTTTAAGTCAGAGGAGGCCTGGGCGGCCCTGGCCACATTCAAGGAATAAATCGCATGGTATCGCTAATGGGCAAAGAAGTCACTCACCTCTGCTGAAGTATAAGGATGTTTTTGTCACCTTAGAACATCTGAGAAGTCATTCGATTCGACCGAGGCTTTAGATAATATTTTAGGTATGGAGATACCACTTGGTTCGTCTGAGCTTCATATTATTCAGAGATGTATCACTCGGTTTGGCCGAGGATCAGATCATTCGGAGATATATTGCTCGGTTCAGCCGAGGCTTCAGAAATGTATCACTCGGTTGTAGCCGAGCCTTCAAGAATAATAATATTACTCGGTTGTAGCCGAGTCTTCGAAATGTATCACTCGGTTGTAGCCGAGGCTTCAAGATTATATTTTACTTGGCGCTGCCAAGGTACGGAGTCCTCCCAGCCCAGCTGGGATATATTTTACTTGGCGGCCAAGGTCCGAGATTGCTCGCCCAGCCGAGGATTTATAAAGATTATATTTTACTTGGCGGCCAAGGTATGGAGTCCTCCCCCCAGCTGGGATATATTTTACTTGGCACGGCCAAGGTCCGAGATTGCTCGGCCCAGCCGAGGATTTATAAAGATTATATTTTACTTGCGCTGCCAAGGTACGGAGTCCTCCCAGCCCTGGATATATTTTACTTGGCGCGGCCAAGGTCCGGAGATCGCTCGGCCCGGCCGAGGATTTATATGACTTCTTCTCACGTAGCTTTCAAGGAGAGTTATAAGAATTTTGCAGGCCTTTTAAAAACCAAACTTAATTCAATGAATAAAAAATGAGGTTAGCAAGAGCGTACTTTTATTGATGATATGCACGGAGATTATCCGAGTTCCATGTCCGAGGAATTGATTTCCCACTTAGCTCTTGGAGTTTATAGGTACCGGGCCCGACGACTTCCGCCACTTGATAGGGGCCTTCCAGTTCGGAGACAGCTTTCCTTGTTCCGTTGGTTTGGAGACAGACCCTTTCGGAGGACAAGATCGCCCGGAAAAAGATTTCCCCTGACTCTGGAGGCATGATAGCGAGCCACTCTCTGCTGGTAGGCAGCTACTCTGATCCGCTTTCTCTCTGATCTCCTCCAGTAGGTCGAGGTTGGCGGAGTTGCTCGTCATTAGACTCCGAATAACCTTCTACACGAGGGGAAGGGAGCCCAACCTCCATAGGAATAACAGCTTCAGTGCCGAAGGCCATTTTGAAAGGAGTTTGGCCCGTGGGCGTCCTCTCGTGGTTCGGTAAGCCCACAGCACGTGGTGGAGCTCTTCTGCCCATTTGCCTCGTGCTCGATTAAGACGAGCTTTGATTCCTTGCAAGAGGGTTGGTTACCTCGGCTTCTCCATTAGCTTGGGGATGTCCCACCGATGTGAGGCGATGAACGATGCCATGATCCTCGCAGAATTCCTAGAACTTGGGATTATCAAATTGCTTCCCATTATCGTGATGATTTGTGGGGAAGACCGAAACGACAAATAATGGACCTCCAGACAAATCCTTAGCCCGAGCCTGGTGATCTGGGCGACTGCTTCGGCTTCAACCCATTTGGTGAAGTAATCGCAACAAATAAGAACTTCCTTTGTCCCGTTGCAAGGGAAAAGGACTGAGGATATCCATTCCCCACTTGGCGAAGGGCCAGGGGGATGATATAGCGGTCAAGTGAGTAGAAGGGAGTCTTTGGATGTTAGAATATCGTTGACATGAATCGCAGGCTCGGACAAGGTCATTGGCATCTCTGCATAGTCGGCCAATAGTATCCTTGGCGAAGTATCTTATGGCACAGAGCTCTGCCGCCGAGGTGGTTGCCGCATATGCCTTCATGAACCTCCGAAGAGCATAATCAACCTCCGAAGGTCGAGGCATTTGAGCAGAGGCATAGAGAAGATCGTTTGTATAGCCGATCGTCAATCAAGACATAATGGGAGGATTGCATCTTCAGTTTCCTTGCCTCTTTTCGGTCGGCAGGTAGTAGCCCTTCTTTGAGATATTTATATATGGGATCCGCCCAGGATGGCTCGGTGTCGACTTGCATCATCTGATCAGAATCAACGATGCTGATTTCTCCAGACCTCCAAATGAAATTTTCGCTCAAGGTCCATTGAGTCCGCAGTCGCTAGGCGAGATAAGAGGTCGGCGCGTGCATTTTCCGCCCTTGGTATCTGAATAATTTCAAATTCAGTGAAATGGGATAACAAATCACACACCTTTTGCAAATACCGAACCATATTCGGCTCTCGAGCTTCGAATTCTCCTCGTACTTGGCCTGCCACTAATTGGGAGTCAGTATAAGCGTTTAGCTTCTCGACTTTGAGCTCCCGAGCGATGCGAGTCCGGAAATTAGGGCCTCGTACTCTGCTTCATTGTTGGAAGTTGGGAAGGAGAAACGGATGCCATACTCAAATGTCACTCCTTCTGGGCTAGTGATTACAAGACCCGCGCCAGAGCCGCTCGCACTGGAGGATCCGTCGGCGTGAAGTAACCACGGAGCGTTGAGCTTCGGTTGTTCAGGGGAACCTGAAGTAGAGCCATCCTCGAGTATGGTACACTCCAGGAGGAAATCCGCCAGACTTGGGCTTTAATGGCTGGACGAGGATAATATTGAATGTCGTGCTGCTCAGCTCCACAGCCCACTTGGTCATCCTTCCAAGGCCTCCGGGCGATGGATGATAGATCTAATGGGTTGGTCGGTCAGAACCCCATGGTATGCCTGGAAGTATGGCCGCAGTTTCCGGACTGATGTCACCAGGGCCAAGACCACCTTCTCGACCGGGTATACCTTGTCTCGGCATCCCTGAGCAATTTGCTGATATAATAGATCGGCCTCTAAACCTTGTTATCTCCCTGACCAGCACTGAGCTAATGGCACTCTCAGAAACCGCCAAATATAAGCTCAGCATTTCTCCTTGCTTCGGACTGCTAAGGAGAGGTGGTGAGCCAAGGTATCTTTTAAGATCTTCGAAGGACTTCTGGCAATCCGAGGTCCATTGGAAATTCTTCGCCGACCGAGAGCTTTGAAGAAGGGGGGCATTTCTCGGCCGATCGAGCAATGAAGCGGCTGAGAGCCGCTATCCTTCCAGTGAGACGCTGCACTTCCTTGACCGACACCGGAGGGGTCATTTGCTGCAGGGCTTGGATTTTTTGGGGGTTCGCTTCAATTCCCCGCTGTGAAACCATGAAGCCTAGGAACTTGCCGAATTAACTCCGAAAGCACATTTAGTTGGATTGAGTTTCATCTGGTACTTCGGAGTGTTGCGAAGCTTTCCGCAAGGTCCTCCACATGGTGGGGCCCTCTTGCTTTTTACCAGCATATCATCAACATACACCTCCATGTTCCGACAATTTGCTCCTTAAAGATTTTGTTGACCAACCTTTGGTAGGTGGCACCTGCATTTTTCAGACCAAAAGGCATAACTCGGTAGCAATAGATACCTCGGTCGGTGATGAAGGCTATCTTTTCATCTTCGGGTGCCATTCGGATTTGGTTGTACCCCGAGTAGGCATCCATGAAAGTCAGCATTGATGGCCCGATGTCGCATCTACGAGTTGGTCAATCCGAGGGAGAGGAAAACTGTCCTTCGGCAAGCTTTATTGAGGTCGGTGAAGTCGATGCATATCCTCCACTTGCCATTTGACTTTTTCACCATGATGACATTTGCCAACCAGTCGGGGTAGTTGACCTCCTGGATAAAGTTGGCTTGATGAGCTTGTCCACCTCTTCCGATAGCTTTCTGACGCTCGGGGGCAAAGCTTCTTTTCTTCTGTGACTGGTCAAATGTCTCGTCCACGCTGAGGTGATGGACTAAGACACCTGGACTAATCCCTGGCATATCTGAGGCAGACCAGGCGAACACATCGGCATTCTCCGAAGGAAATTGATTAAGTCTTGCCGAAGCTTTCCCTTTAGCTGTGACCCGATCTTTATGGTTCGGTCGGGCCGAGCTTCATCCAGCGGTACTTCCTCCAGTTCCTCGGCTGGTTCTCCTTGCTGCTCAGAAGTCTTCACGAGCATCTAGCCCATCCACCTCGGGCTTCCTGGACTGCAGGTCGGCGACAAAGCAATGCCGAGCAATGATCTGGCTACCCCGAACAACCCCTACTCCCCATTCAGTGGGAATTTCATGGCAAGATGGGGAATAGAAATGATGGCCTTGAGGGATATCTGCCGGCCTGCCGAGGATGGCATTGTAGGGGACCGAAGCTTAGTCACGAGGAAATCCATGAGCGTAGTAACTACGCGAGGCCAGGTGCCGGCTCGGACCGTCAAGTAATGACTCCCTCAGGGGTTATAGGATCGCCCGTGAAACCCACCAGAGTGGATTCCACGGCTCGGAGGCTTTCCCTTGGAGTTTCAGTCTCACGAAGGCATCGAAGTACAAAACATTAACGAGCTTCCGCTATCAATTAAAATGTGGTGTACATCGTAGTTGTTCATATTCAAAGATACAACCAGAGCATCATCGTGGGGTGCTGTACCTCCCGCAGGT
The DNA here is from genome assembly GCA_900491605.1 of Calamus simplicifolius. Classification (NCBI taxonomy): domain Eukaryota; kingdom Viridiplantae; phylum Streptophyta; class Magnoliopsida; order Arecales; family Arecaceae; genus Calamus; species Calamus simplicifolius. The sequence continues at coordinate 313,577 of UESW01004785.1, forward strand.
CTTCATCAGAGAAAGCAAGCTCGTCGATTCGAGCCTTCTTCGGTAGATTTCCCTCCTCACTTGGCCCAGATGATGGAGAGTCATCGCCGCTATCATGTTGACATTGCCAATGACCGAGATTCGGGAGGAAGCTGGCGAGGTTCAGGTTGACGACCTCCCTCATTCGCTGGCTCAGGTGGCCCTCTGAATCGGTCTAATCTGCCCCCCGGATTAGACGCTCGATTTTGTTCTGGAGCTGCCAGCACTCTTCGGTATCATGCCCGTGGTCTCGGTGGAAGCGGCAGTACTTGGTCATGTCCCTCCGGCACCGTTACCTCGAGGGGAGGAGGCCGAGGAATCTGGCGCTCGATCTCCATCAGAATCTGCGCCCTCGGCGCAGTGAGAGGGGTATAGCGGTCGAACCTTCGAGCTGGGCTCCGGGTCCGGTCTCGAGGCGGCAGCAGGGGCTCCATGGCGGCGAGGTGGGCTAGCTCGGCGGTAGGCTCGATGCTTGTCAGAGCTTTTCGCCTCCTTTTTCTGCTGCTCGACTGAGCCGACCTTCTCGATCCTTGACTCTGGCGTACTTGTCCGCTAGAGACATCATGTCCGAAAGGCTCTTCGGGTAGTTGACCTCTAGGGCCAAATAAAAGTCTCCGCCTTTGATACCCTCCGCCAAGGCGGACATGGCCACCTCGTGATTGAGGTGGTCACTTCTAGCAGGGCCGTGTTGAAACGGCCAAGGTAGTTCTTCAAGGATTCCCCCTCTCTTTGCTTAACTTCGAGAGGAATCAGATCTCCCGGTGACGACGGCTGCTGACAAACTGGCTATAAACAGATAGCTCAGCTCATCAAAAGAGTCAATAGAACCTGGCTTCAGGCTGTTGAACCAGGTTCGAGCAGACCCTCTAAGGGTAGAGGGGAAAGCACGGCATAGAATCGCGTCTGACGCTCCGTGGAACATCATGATGGACTTGAAGCTGCAGAGGTGGTCATCGGGATCAGTAGATCCGTGGTAGGGCTCGATGGTAGGAAGCTTGACATGGGGGAATCACTTCCCTCATGATCCTTTCGGTGAAGGGGATGCCCTGATCCATCTTCGGCTGGGACAGAGGAGCCTGCCTGATGGCGTCTAACTCCTGACGCCATTCCCGCCGCATCTCCTGTATCTATTGCCTGATTCCCTTCCAGAGTGACAGAAGGGATCGGGTGATGGGATGGAGGCAGCGGTGTCGAATCTTGGGAGGACAATGGGGAGTGGGAGCGAGCTCGACGGGATCTGAGCGGGCTCCCTTCTCTGGCCTGGTGGGGCATTGGCTTCGCCCCTGCAGGTCGGTGAAGGTAATCCGCTGCCCCGAGCGGATTAGAGGGAAAGTTGCTGGAGGAATGGGGCGGCCTCTTCTTCATGAAGTGGCGGAACAGGAGCCGCCGGTGGGGAACCCTTTGAGCTCCTTGAACAAGCTGGGTCAGGGCCTGGACCTACTGAACCAGAGTGGCGAATGGTCCATGGTCACCGCCGGGGCTGACGGTGAAGGGGTTTCAGCTGGTGGCGGTAGCAAGGGCTCCGCGCCGTTGGTTGGATCAGGCCTCTGAGATGCAGCCTGATCCTGAGCCTCATAGGCGGCTCTTTTGCGGTTGGCCATTAGAGGATTTTTCTTTCGATCTGGATCCTTATCTCCTATAATACAAGTTTACGGGACTTGCGGCCCTTCCTCTAGCGCCAATCTGTTGCCGCGGAAATCCATTCTCCGACTCGGGTGCTGTTGGGCTTCGAATCCGGGCTCGACTCCTGGCCGGGACCTGCAAAACAGTCCTCGAGCAGAGGGTGGTTTGGGGGGGTGCCCTCTGCGGAAGACCCTCCGACGCCCAAGTCAGTGAGATTCACAGCAAGGAGAAGGATCCCCGAGAAGAGTTCCTCTAAGGATGGTGCTAGGAGCTCTGCTGAGCTCTAATGGAGTTTTTCTTAGAGTGAGTGAGTGAAGAGAGGTGTCTTGAGTGTGTAAAATGCCATACCTGAGGGGATCTGAGGCTTTGATATTTATAGGTGATCACCTGATTCCTTGGACACGTCACAGAGGGTCTGAAAGTTGTTGGGATTCGAAGCTGATTCGAATCAGGCTGTTACAGGGCCGGTAGGATCCGTATCCGGTTGGTTAGAGGATCAACGGCTAGGAAGAGCAGACGGTGCTTCAAGATTCAGCGACTACATAGGCTCTAAGCCATTTCTGGTAGCGTAGGCATAATTTCCTATTTGGAATCTTGTTAATTTAAGTGCGTTCCGCAGAGGTGCTTGAGTACCTCGGTCGGGCCGAGGTATAGAAGATGGTCGAATCTGCCAAGTATGGTGAGACTCAATTTACCGAGGTATAGATATTTTGGCTTTCTTGAGACACAGAATGGCTCGGCTATCCGAGGTATAACGAGGCTTGGCCTACCAGAGCATAGGATGGTTCGGTGACGATAGCTCGGCCTGTGGGGTATGATAATAGCTCGATCAGCCAAGGTATAATAATAGTTCGGCCAACTGATAATAGCTCGATCAGCCGAGGTATAATAATAGTTCGGCCAACTGATACACGAAAGCTATTTGGAGGGGGTAGCCTACTCATTGCTGCCTTTCGGATGTGACAGCTATGCGACAGGGTGTACGGGCTAGTCTTAGCCCGATGTCTTGAATTGCACAACATTAATGTAATGATATTTTTACCCTCATTAATTGGCATCCATTCAATTCCATCTAAGATACTCTTGAACCTTTTTTTTCTTCAGTGTGCTAACATATCATCCTCCAATATAGCCTGCATGTTTCTTTCCTATTATCTTTCCTGTAGTTGCCTATCCATGCCGTGCACGGCACCATTTTAATTTAAATTCTAAAAATAAAAATAGATATAATTTTTTAAATTTATAACTAATCTAAATAAAATAAAGTTTCTCTTAGATAAGTTTACAAATGTAAATGTAAAGAGATTTTGAAGAGAGTTTTCTTATGCCCTCCTCTGTTTTACATTAAAAAAAACGAGGGAAAAGTAAGAAGAGAAGATGATGCCTATATTTATTTTTTTTAAAAGAAACAATCGGTGGAGGTTATTTTGTCCTGAAGTGCGGTGGTAGGATCCTATCAGTTTTGTAAGCAAAAGAGAGGATTACTAATTTAAACCTAACAATTATATATATATATATATATATATATATATATATATATATATATATATATTTCCTTGCTATATACGTTCCCTGCATTAAAATCAACTAAGCCTCCTCCGGTGTAATGGATTTAGATGTCAGAGGTAGCAAGAAAAAAGCAATTAAAATCTTGACTTACTGTGCGACAAAGCCACTTAAGATCTCAAGGTATAAATATTTTTTAAATAAATCAGTGAAAGCCTCTGACTTCAAGAAGATGACCTTTTCACGCCTTAGCCTCACTCAAAAGTCAACTTAAGAACGTTAAAAAAATTTTAACATCGTAATGAAATAACTATAAAAAGGAAAAAAATACCATAGAGTCTTTGTGTTGAACAAAAAAAAGCGGAAACAACGAAACCTCGGCTTAAAAATATGTGCGAAAAAAAATGAAATATCGACCGATGCCACCCCAAGATGAATGATATAATGGTTGCAAAACAATCCCGAGATAGTTGAAGAAATCCAACAATAATCAATCAGGCAAACCATAAACCAAAGACGTAGATCAAAACATAACAGATCAACTCGATCTAACGCTTATAAAAAACATCAACCTCTAGACAAAACTGTCCATTACTAAGTTCTTTATTTTGAGGGAAAAAAACATTCTATATATATATATATATATATATATATATATATATATATATATATATAATATAATCGAACTTGTCGTACATGAATTTGTTGATGATGCTGAGCTTCCACACCAACTGATCTTCAAGAATACCAGCTTATACTTGGCAAGAACGGAAACCAGCACTGTCACTGAAGCAAGAGAGATCTCTCAACCGAATCGAACTTGAAGGTAAGAGCATATGGAGGAGATAAAGAAGAGACCTCGAGAGAGCGTTAGCAAGAGAAGATCTAGGTTTGGAGGAAGAATTAAGATGAAATAATAAGAAAGGAAAACTCTCTGGTAAATAATTAGCTAATTGCTGGCCTCAAGTGTGGGATTTTAATTAGCAGGTACATGGGTGCAAGGACTGGAATTGTGCATCTGAGTGTCCAACCAGTAACACCTAGCGGTTGTCTGAGCACACTTGGTGCAGGGTGAGAGCTTAGAATGATATCCAATGGAGGAATCAAGAAGGGGATGGAAAGATTTACTGTAATTAGATGGTATTTGCATGTAACTAAAGTTGATATTGGTAGTGCTTTGTTTGTTGTTACAAGACTGAAACTCTTTCCATATGTCAGGTTGTTTCTGCTTTCTAGTACCAAGACAGTAAATTGAAGGGGACAAAGTGTGCAGTTTGGAATGGTGAATGCTTATATAAATTGTGTGCGACNCCACCCCCCGACCCCGAGGGGGTACCGGGGGTGGGGGAATGACAGAGACCGGTGGGGGCCTCGGGGTTAAAAATGATGACCCCACCCCCGACCCCGAGGGGGTACCGGGGGTGGGGGAATGACTGCACCCCGAGACCGGTGGGGGCCTCGGGGTTAAGAAATGATGACCCCACCCCCGACCCCGAGGGGTACCGGGGGTGGGGAATGACAGTGCACCCCGAGACCGGTGGGGGCCTCGGGGTTAAGAAATGATGACCCCACCCCCGACCCCGAGGGGGTACCGGGGGTAGGGGAATGACGTGCACCCCGAGACCGGTGGGGGCCTCGGGGTTAAGAAATGATGACCCTACCCCCGACCCCGAGGGGGTACCGGGGGTGGGGAATGACTGCACCCCGAGACCGGTGGGGGCCTCGGGGTTAAGAAATGATGACCCCACCCCCGACCCCGAGGGGGTACCGGGGGTAGGGGAATGACGTGCACCCCGAGACCGGTGGGGGCCTCGGGGTTAAGAAATGATGACCCCACCCCCGACCCCGAGGGGGTACCGGGGGTGGGGAATGACAGTGCACCCCGAGACCGGTGGGGCCTCGGGGTTAAGAAATGATGACCCTACCCCCGACCCCGAGGGGGTACCGGGGGTGGGGAATGACGTGCACCCCGAGACCGGTGGGGGCCCGGGGTTAAGAATGATGACCCCACCCCCGACCCCGAGGGGGTACCGGGGGTGGGGAATGACTGCACCCCGAGACCGGTGGGGGCCTCGGGGTTAAGAAATGATGACCCCACCCCCGACCCCGAGGGGGTACCGGGGGTGGGGAATGACTGCACCCCGAGACCGGTGGGGGCCTCGGGGTTAAGAAATGATGACCCCACCCCCGACCCCGAGGGGGTACCGGGGGTGGGGAATGACAGTGCACCCCGAGACCGGTGGGGCCTCGGGGTTAAGAAATGATGACCCCACCCCCGACCCCGAGGGGGTACCGGGGCTGCCGTTACCTTTTCTGACGACGCTGGGATCAGTCATATCAGATGCCCCCTCGCCCCTGGGGCGAAGCGGGTCCCACCGCTGAGGCTCAAGGGGCGTTCTCCACGTGGCTGATCCCTGTCCTCGACTTTTATGCGGACGGTGCGGGGAATGCAAGGAGGCGGCCTTCCGTACACTGTGCCAGCCATGATCACCCTCGAGAATGAGGACTGGCTCTTCGGAGTCCGCGCGAAAAGGCGTATCATCATTTCCTCTCATTACGGCGACGTCAGCGAGGTCCCATCACTGGCTGGGGCGTGCCGCACCACGCGCCGGGGCGTTCCTCGAGGCGAACCGGCGTATGGCAAGGAGCCGCGTGGCGACGAGACATGGCGGGACGTTTTGAAAACTTAATAAAGCTAGGTGAGGGGGGTGGGCTGATGCCACACCGCCCTTCATTGTCTTCTTCCTTGCTTTCTCCCGTTTCTCCTGCAACCTGCGAGCTCGCGCCCAGCTTCTTTGGTTTCCAGGTTAGCTTCCCCTACCTACTCATGAGTTCTCCCTCCTGGACCTCGGAGGACGGTTCTGAGGACCGTCCTCCCTCTGTGAGGCGCCAGTCTCTCCCATCCCTTCTCCCCCACTCGAGTGGTCCTCTGATCCAGAGGACCACGTCCCTTTGGCCCGGCGACGGGCCATTGGGGGAGCCCCCTCGAGGGGCCACCGGCTGAGGGCCGGGACCTCCTCGAGGGCGGAGGAGTCCCCAGAGGGGACGGCCTCCTCAATGAAGCGGTCGGATCTGGAAAGGATCCGGGCCCGCTACAGAATCCCTCGGGAGATTGAATTATTCCCGCCAACTCCTGACGACCGGGTCATCTCCTCCCGACCCGGTCGGGTAGCTCTCTACGAGATCTGCCTACAGGCAGGTCTCCGTCCTCCTTTTCATCCTTTCTTTGTCAACCTTCTTGATTTTACTCCTTGACCCCCTCCCAGCTGGTCCCGAATTCTTGTCGGGTAATCAGTGCCTTCGTCATTCTTTGCCATCGCTTAGGTATCACCCCTAGGATCAGTTTATTTCGCAATTTCTATTCCCTCCGAGCCCAAAGGGGATGGTGGCTGTTCCAGCCCCGACCCAATAGGGTTCTGAAGCTCCTCCTGCCTTCATCAATCAAGGGGTGGAAACCCCGTTTCTTTTTTGCCAACGTCGACCAAGTCCGGCCCCGGTGGGGAGACCCCGACCTCCGAGGGAACGCCGTGGCTGTTCAGCCTGGAGACCGGGAGGCGATGGGGTTGCTGCTGACCAGCGAAATTCCCCGGTACACCTTGCTGCTATCGGAGGACACTTGGAGTCGGCGGGCCTCGTCTCCCATCGGGGTAAGCCTTCTCCACACTTAGCCAGAAATTCTGCCTCTTCTTTTTTCTTCTTTTTTTTTTTTTTTTACTGTTCTGAAAACTAACTTGTGTTATGCAGCAATGAAAATTCCGACCGCGAAAGTTGATAAAGGCCGCCAAGAAAAGGGCCCGAGAAGGGCCGCCCAGGGACCAGCAGGCCCCGGCCCCGAAACGCCCGGTGGTCCGGGCCTCCCTCCCGGCACCAGTCTCCCCACCCCCGGCTCCGCCACACGTCCCAGCTGTACCGGAGGTCGACCTTACGGCCGACACTCCACCAGAGGTGGGAGCGACAGCGGGAGCCACCGCCGAGGAACCAGCAGCGGGGGCGCACGTGCCAACCGAAGAGCTCCCGGTCCCCGAGGGAGCGACCCCACCAGACGCTGCCAGGGACTGGGGCGAGGGACCATCCGGCCCCGCGAGCCCACCCCCTGAGGGGCCGCTTGGGAGTGGCCCGCACATAGAGCCGGGGACATCAGAACGGCGGAGGGAGGCGAGGGCGCACCCAGGCCGCCCCGAGACTCCCTGGACGACGGCCATTGGGCCGAGCAGGCCCTGGGTCCAGTCTTTGATCTTAGGATCATTGAGGATCTCAGCCATCTGGGGGCGGGTGCATTCTTCCGGGACTCTTACGCCGCCGTGGTCAAGGTAAGCAATTTTCGTTCCTCCCCCTTTATGTTCCTATATATATATATTCTGTTGACCTGGGCTTATGCGTGCAGATCGCGCACTCCCTGAGGGCTGCCAGGGAGGTAATCCAAGGGGGAAAGAACGTTCTGCGGGAGACGCAGAAGGAGGTCGAGGAGGCCCAGCGCCGCGCGGAAGAGGCAGAGAGGGCGCTGGAGGCGGTCAAGGACACCTGCGCGAGCGAGGTGAGGGCCGCCATGAGCCGGGCGGAGATGGAGGCCAACCGCACGCGCGCAGCGCTCTCTCAGATGACGGAGGCTGAGAGCGCGGTCATGGCCAGGGATATGCATATCTCTGAGTTGACCTCAGCGCTCCAGGAGGCCGAGGACCGGGCGGGCGGCGGCGGAAGAAGCAAGAGTGGCAAGGGAGGAGACCTGCCGGTGCGAGGAAGAGTGAGCCGCGCTCGAGAGGAGATAAGCCATGCTCGAGAGGCTGAAAGCCGGCGGAGGCCCTCGCTGCGGAGAAAGCTCGGGCTGCTGGGCTTGTTGAGGAATACAAGGCGTCTGAGCGTTTCGCAGACGACCTGGCCGAAGCTTCGGCCGCTGTATTCCTCGACGGGTTCCAGCACGCTAAGGAGAGGGTGGCCAGGGATTTGAATTTCCCCCGGGCCCTGGAGGTCGAATTGTCAGACCAGGCCCTTCCGACGATGAGCCCGCACCGGCAGAGCCATGAGTCTGCGCCGCGACTTTGCTTTTCTTTTCTTGCTTTTGTAAGCCCGACTACGTCGGAGTTTTGTAGTCCTTAGTTAATGAAAATACTTTTCACAATGATCTTCGATTGTTGTTGACTTCATCAATTGATATGTGGCCCCACGACTCTATTCATTCTGATACTTCCGGGGGACACCTTCCCACCCGCGCTACCCTGCCTTAGTTGCTTGAACCCGAGAGTTAGAGCTAGGTGGAGTTAAATTTTTGGGAGCAGGGACACCGTCGGTCGGAGATTAGGCTGGTAGGCCCCCTCGGGGCCATAGGCGCAGCGCCTTGTCAAGTATTGGTACACTGGGCTCTGTGCCTGGCTAGTGCAGGGCTTTGAGTGTTTTGTTGTTGAGAGCCAGTGGCACACTGCTCTGCCAGTGGTACACTGGGCTTTGTGCCTGGCTAGTGCAGGGCTTTGAGTTTTTGTTGTTGAGCCAGTGGCACACTGCTCTGCCAGTGGTACACTGGGCTTTGTGCCTGGCTAGTGCAGGGCTTTGAGTGCTTTTGTTGTTGAGAGCCAGTGGCACACTGCTCTGCCAGTGGTACACTGGGCTTTGTGCCTGGCTAGTGCAGGGCTTTGAGTGCCGACGGGGCGCCGGGCTTTTGTTGTTGAGAGCCAGTGGCACACTGCTCTGCCAGTGGTACACTGGGCTTTGTGCCTGGCTAGTGCAGGGCTTTGAGTGCCGACGGGGCGCCGGGCTTTTGTTGTTGAGAGCCAGTGGCACACTGCTCTGCCAGTGGTACACTGGGCTTTGTGCCTGGCTAGTGCAGGGCTTTGAGTGCCGACGGGGCGCCGGGCTTTTGTTGTTGAGAGCCAGTGGCACACTGCTCTGCCAGTGGTACACTGGGCTTTGTGCCTGGCTAGTGCAGGGCTTTGAGTGCCGACGGGGCCGGGCTTTTGTTGTTGAGAGCCAGTGGCACACTGCTCTGCCAGTGGTACACTGGGCTTTGTGCCTGGCTAGTGCAGGGCTTTGAGTGCCGACGGGGCGCCGGGCTTTTGTTGTTGAGAGCCAGTGGCACACTGCTCTGCCAGTGGTACACTGGGCTTTGTGCCTGGCTAGTGCAGGGCTTTGAGTGCCGACGGGGCGCCGGGCTTTTGTTGTTGAGAGCCAGTGGCACACTGCTCTGCCAGTGGTACACTGGGCTTTGTGCCTGGCTAGTGCAGGGCTTTGAGTGCCGACGGGGCCGGGCTTTTGTTGTTGAGAGCCAGTGGCACACTGCTCTGCCAGTGGTACACTGGGCTTTGTGCCTGGCTAGTGCAGGGCTTTGAGTGCCGACGGGGCGCGGGCTTTTGTTGAGAGCCAGTGGCACACTGCTCTGCCAGTGGTACACTGGGCTTTGTGCCTGGCTAGTGCAGGGCTTTGAGTGCCGACGGGGCGCCGGGCTTTTGTTGTTGAGAGCCAGTGGCACACTGCTCTGCCAGTGGTACACTGGGCTTTGTGCCTGGCTAGTGCAGGGCTTTGAGTGCCGACGGGGCCGGGCTTTTGTTGTTGAGAGCCAGTGGCACACTGCTCTGCCAGTGGTACACTGGGCTTTGTGCCTGGCTAGTGCAGGGCTTTGAGTGCCGACGGGGCGCCGGGCTTTTGTTGTTGAGAGCCAGTGGCACACTGCTCTGCCAGTGGTACACTGGGCTTTGTGCCTGGCTAGTGCAGGGCTTTGAGTGCCGACGGGGCGCCGGGCTTTTGTTGTTGAGAGCCAGTGGCACACTGCTCTGCCAGTGGTACACTGGGCTTTGTGCCTGGCTAGTGCAGGGCTTTGAGTGCCGACGGGGCGCCGGGCTTTTGTTGTTGAGAGCCAGTGGCACACTGCTCTGCCAGTGGTACACTGGGCTTTGTGCCTGGCTAGTGCAGGGCTTTGAGTGCCGACGGGGCGCCGGGCTTTTGTTGTTGAGAGCCAGTGGCACACTGCTCTGCCAGTGGTACACTGGGCTTTGTGCCTGGCTAGTGCAGGGCTTTGAGTGCCGACGGGGCGCCGGGCTTTTGTTGTTGAGAGCCAGTGGCACACTGCTCTGCCAGTGGTACACTGGGCTTTGTGCCTGGCTAGTGCAGGGCTTTGAGTGCCGACGGGGCCGGGCTTTTGTTGTTGAGAGCCAGTGGCACACTGCTTGCCAGTGGTACACTGGGCTTGAGTGCAGGGCTTTGAGTGCTTTTGTTGTTGAGAGCCAGTGGCACACTGCTCTGCCAGTGGTACACTGGGCTTTGTGCCTGGCTAGTGCAGGGCTTTGAGTGCCGACGGGGCCGGGCTTTTGTTGTTGAGAGCCAGTGGCACACTGCTCTGCCAGTGGTACAAGTGCAGGGCTAAACTAAAATTGACTTGTTAATTGAACAAGGGGCGAAACCCAAGCACAGGAAAGTTGCTTAATCATGAAAAAGAAATACATTACTGATAATACCGACGGAGGTTATCCGCATTCCACGTCCTAGGGAGTGGCGTCCCGTCAAGTTCTTCAATTTATAAGCCCCGTGGTGGAGCGTCTCGGTGATCCGGTAAGGCCCCTCCCAGTTAGGGGCTAGCTTGCCTCCCTCAGTTGGCTTTGAGACCTCAGCCCGTCGAAGGACTAGATCTCCTGGTAGGAACGTCCGGGGGCGCACGCGTGCGTTGTAGTATTTCGCGGCCCGTTGCCGGTAGGCTGCCATTCGAAGCCGCGCTGTCCCGCACTTCCTCCACCAGGTCGAGGTTGGCTCGCAGTTGGTCAGGGTTACCTTCTTCACTATAAGCCTCCACCCGGGGGCTGGGTGCCCCGATCTCCACAGGGATAACAGCCTCAGAGCCAAAGACTAGGCTGAACGGCGTTTCGCCAGTGGGGGCTCGAGGCGTTGTATGATAGGCCCATAGCACGTTGGGGAGCTCCTCTGCCCATCGTCCCTTGCAGCCATCCAGTCGAGACTTCAGTCCCTGGAGGATGATTCGGTTGATCACTTCAGCTGCCCCGTTGGTTTGAGGATGCCCGACGGAAGTGAACCTCTGACAGATACCCAGCTCGGAGCAGAACTCCCGGAAAGGCGCATTGTCAAACTGCCGGCCATTATCAGTGACTAGTGTGCGCGGCAGCCCGAACCGACATATGATTGACTTCCAGAAGAAAGATCTCACTTTGCTCTCGGTAATCTTGGCCAGAGCCTCAGCTTCAACCCACTTGGTGAAGTGGTCCACCGCCACCAAGAGGAACTTCCGCTGCCGGAAGCCGGGGGAAATGGACCCAAGATATCCATGCCCCACTGGGCAAAGGGCCAAGGCGCCACCAGGGGGTCAGGTGAGATGTCGGCTGTCGCTGGATATTGGCATGACGTTGGCAGCTATCACACTTCTTGACAAGCTCGGCCGCGTCCTCCTTCATTGTCAGCCAAAAGTACCCTTGGCGCAGGGCCTTGTAAGCTAGGGCTCTGCCCCCCAGATGACTCCCGCATACGCCTTCGTGGATCTCCCTGAGGATATAATCTGATTCAGTTGGCCCCACACACCTGAGGACCGGGTACGAGAAGGATCTCCGATAAAGCTTCCCGTCCATCATCAAGAATCTCGGGGCCCTTCGTTTGAGCAGCTTGGCCTCAGCGGGGTCCTCCGGGAGAGTGCCGTCAGTCAAGTACCGGATGTAGGCGTCCATCCAGGAGGGCTCCTGCTCCACCGGCAGCACTTCATCCGCGGCCTCAATGCTTGGGACTTGTAGGTGCTCCACGTATGTTCTTCCCAACGTCCCGTCGACCGAAGTGGCCAAACGGGACAGCGCGTCAGCCCTGGCATTCTCCGCCCTGGGGATATAGCTGACACGGAAATAAGAAAAATGAGACGCCTGGGACTGCACCTTGCTCAAGTAGCGGGACATGGTGGGGTCCCTAGCCTCGTACTCCCCGGCGACTTGTCCAGAAATGAGTTGAGAGTCCGTGAAGGCCCTCAAGCGCCCCGCGCCCAGCTCCTCGGCTAGTCTCATCCCCGCCAGCAGGGCTTCGTACTCCGCCTGATTATTGGTCGCCAGGAACTGGAATCTGAGAGCATACTCCACCACGTCTCCCTCCGGGCTCGCGAGAATGAGTCCGGCTCCGCTCCCTTGAGAGTTTGCCGCTCCATCTACATGCAGGATCCAGTCCTCCGCCTCTCCAGATGAGGGAGAGTCCCTAGGCTCCTCCGGTCGCTCCTCCTCCACGTCCTTCTCGGTCCAGGAGCACTCGACTAGGAAATCCGCCAACACTTGGGACTTCATGGCTGATCTTGGCCGGATGGACAGGTCGAACTCGCTTAGCTTGATGGCCCATTTAGCCAGCCGGCCGGAGGTGTCGGGGAGACAGAATAGCTCGCAGGGGCTGGTCCGTGAGCACCACGATGGGATGGGCTTGAAAGTAAGGCCGAAGGCGCTGAGTAGAGACCACCAAGGCGAAGATAATCTTCTCGGTTTTTGAATACCTGGTCTCAGCGTCATGGAGTACCTTGCTGGTATAATAGATTGGCTTCTGGGCTCCGTCGGTATCCATGCGCACAAGCACGGAGCTAACAGCCTCGGGGGAAGCGGCCAGATATAAAAAGAGCTCCTCTCCATTTTCAGGCTTGGACAGTAGCGGAGGAGTGAGAGAAACTGCTTCAATTCTTCAAAGGAGCCCTGACACTCTTTCGTCCACTCGAAGCCGTTAATCTTGCGCAGCGCCTTGAAAAAAGGTAGGCACCTCTCCGCCGACCTTGACATGAAACGACTCAAGGCCGCCACCCTCCCCGTCAGGCGCTGCACCTCCTTCTTGCTGACCGGAGGCCGCATCTCCAGGATGGCTCTGATCTTGTCGGGGTTGGCCTCGATCCCGCGCTGGGTCACCATGAAACCCAGGAACTTGCCAGCCGCTACTCCGAAGGCGCATTTGTGGGGGTTGAGCTTCATCCGGTACCGGCGCAGATTGTTGAAAGTCTCCTCGAGGTCTGCTACATGGTCTTCTGCGTTGGTGCTCTTGGTCAGCATGTCATCCACATATACCTCCATGTTGCGCCCCAGCTGATCCTCAAAAACCTTGTTCATTAATCTTTGGTAAGTAGCCCCGGCATTTTTCAGTCCAAAGGGCATCACCCTGTAACAGTAGATCCCCCTCTCCGTGACAAAGGAGGTTGCTTCTTCATCTGCTGAGCTCATCTTGATTTGATTATACCCCGAAACGCATCCATGAAACTGAGCGTCCCATGCCCGGAGGTGGCGTCTACCAGCTGGTCGATTCGGGGGAGCGGGAAGCTGTCCTTGGGACACGCCTTATTGAGGTCGGTGAAGTCCACGCACATTCTCCAGCTTCCACTGGCCTTACGAACCATCACGACGTTCGCCAACCAGTCGGGTAGCGCACCTCGCGGATGTGGCCAGCCGCCAACAGCTTCCGCACCTCCTCGTCAACAGCCTTCTGCCGGTCCGGGGCAAAACTCCTTTTCTTCTGCCTGACGGGCCGGCACTCCGGTCGAATGTTGAGCTGATGTGTAATCACCTCCTCCGGGATCCCGGGCATGTCGGACGCTGACCATGCGAAGACGTCGGCGTTGGCCCGCAGAAAGGTAGGAGCCGGTCACGAGCTTCGTCCGGAAGTAAGGCTCCAACGCGAACCGTCTGCATGGGGTCCTCCCCGAGGGGGAAAGTGAGCAGCCGCTCGGCCGGTTCCCCCCTCCTCTCCAGGTCTCGCGGGTCAAGGGCCTCGGGTGTGGTGCAGATGGCGGTGCAGGGGCTGCCTCCTGGGGACTAGGGGCCAAGTGATAGCAAAGCGCCGGTAGGCCCTGCTCTCCTCGCATCTCGCCGACCCCTCTGGCGGTTGGGAACCTCACAAGGAGCCGCTTGGTGGATATGACGGCATCCAAGAGGTTGAGCCCGGGCCTCCCAAGAATCGCGTTGTACGCCAGGGGCACACGGACTACCAAAATTTTATAAGACAGTGCTTTGGCACGGAGCCGTTCCAGCCGTTACGGGAAGAGTAATTTCCCCTTCGACCCTCACAGAATCTCCTGTGAATCCCATCAAAGGCGTGACGACAGGTCGAAGTAGATCATGCGACAGATTCATGCGAACAAAGGCGTCGTAGTTCAAAACATCTACGGAGCTTCCACTGTCGACTAGATTCGTTTTACAGGATGTTTAGCAATCGTCATGGATACGACGACGCTATCATCATCTTGATTTACAACCCCCTCCAAGTCCTTTTCGAAAAAAGGAATTACAGCTTCCACTCCTCCCTCTCCCCTTGGTCTCTTCGACGGGCCTCCTGCCCCCCAGGAAATCATCGCCACTGTCTTCTCCGTCGGGGTGTTATCAATTACCGGCGGTGCAGGCGCTGACGGGCCAGGAGCTCCCGGGTTGTTCCTTTGGACAAACTTCCTCAGATGGCCTTGTTGAATGAGGTCTTCAATGGCTTTCTTCAGCTGCCGGCAGTCGTCGGTGTTGTGGCCATGGTCCCGGTGGTAGCGGCAGTAGAGATTTTTGTTCCGGGGAATCTTCGGGTTGATGGGAGGAGGGCGTTGCAGATAGGGCTCCCCTTCGATCTCGAGCAGGATCTGGGATATCGGGGCAAGCAGCGGAGTGTAAGGCCCGTCTCTCGGTGCAGGAGGTCGAGGACGGTGATCTGGTCGGCGAGGAGGCTCGGGCCTCCTGGGGCGGGCATCGGCAGGTTCTGGCTGGGTTGGCTTCCTGGGTATGCTCCCGCCAGCTCACGCCGGGAAAAGTCAGCTTCGTCTGCCCGGATGTACTTCTGGGCGCGAACCAAAAGTTCGGAGTAGGAGCCCGGCGGCTTTTTGTCAAGAGAGTATGCGAAGCGAGAAGGGCGGAGCCCCCGCTTCAGAGCCAAGGTTGCCACCGAGTCCTCCAGGTTGTAGACCTCCAAGGCGGCCTCCTTGAACCGGGCAACATAGTCCCGCAGAGGTTCGCCATTCTTCTGCTGCACGGCAAACAGGCTGTCCGCCACCCTCGGGATCTTCCGGCAAGCGTCAAAGTGGGCCAGAAAAGCCCTCTCCAACTGGCGGAAGGAGTCGATGCTTCGTGGCGGCAGGCGAGAATACCAAGCCCGGCAGCTTTTTTCAGGGTAGCCGGGAAAGCAACACACATGAGTGAGTCAGTGGCCCCTTGAACTTGCATGAGTACCTTGTAGCTCTCCAAATGATCCAGGGGGTCCGTAGTCCCGTCGTATGGGTCCAGTTGAGGAAGGCGGAACCTGGTAGAGATAGGCTCTTCCATGATGCGGCGGGACAGGGGAGGTCGACTGTCGTAGTCAGTCTCTGGCAGGTGGGTGATCGACGGCTGAGCTCTTCCAGCTTCTGGTTGCACTCCTCGAGTCGACGCTCAGCTCGACGAGGCATCCGGCCATCAAAGGAGCCCTCCCCTGAAGATTCAGAAGAAGAACGGGGGCGGCGATGCCGGCGCGGGCGCTCCGCCTCCTTTCCGTGCCGCCGCTTAGGAGAAACGCTGGCGTGACAGAAGGAGACCGGGGCCTTTTGGATGCTGCATGGTGATGCGGCTTGGCCGGGGATCGGTGGTGATGATCTGCAGGAACTGGCGATCTCCGGCGGGAGGAATGCTGGCTAGGCTGCATCACCCCAGGGACAGACGGGTTCGGCTCCGGTTGTCGAAAGGCTGCTTGCTGGTGCTGCATGCCTTGAACCATCGCCGCCAACGACTGGACTTGCGTGGCCAGGGCAGCGAATCGATCTTCCTGAAGTTGCTGCGGAGCAGAAGCAGGGACGTCATTCTGCGGAGCGGAAGGCCCTGCCCCCCGGAGATCCGGAGGCTCCGGGAAACAGGATGCGAGAGCCGGGGGGGCCTCCGCGGGTGGACCAGCCCCGCAGCGCTGCCCCCCAGCGCGACCGGCTGAAACTCCTTTCGTTCGAGTCGTCACCATGGCTTCGAAGTCCTGAAGACAGGAGAAAGAAGAAAGCTACTGGTTCGACGTCTTTCTTGCGCTCCCCCTACCTGGCGCGCCAATCTGATGGCGCCAAGACACCTTCCTCGAACGTCGGGGATGACGGACGTCTCCCTCCTCGAAGTCCTGCAAGAAAAGTCCCCGGGGACCGGTGGCGCCGGTGGGGACCCTCCGACGATCAAGTCAGTTGCTTGGGCTCAGACAAAGAACCGCTCCAGCGAAGAGGAGCTGAGGCGGTTAGGGTTTTTGCTGGGAGAAGAAAGTTCAGAAAAACCAGAGTTCAGATCCCACTTACAGCCTGAGCATGTGCCTTTTATACCTGTCTGAATACCCCAACTGTGGCTTTGGAAGATCTCCATCATACCGTTGATACGTGTGGTATTACATGTGTCCGGTAGCCGTGTAGGCATTCAGTGTACGCCGCCGGTTGATATGACTAGGCACCATTGCTGGAGGTAGCGAGCCGTACGCCGTAGCGAGGCATGGTGGATCATAGGACATGCAACGCGCCAAACACCGTTATGAGGCATGGCCCTCCGTAACGGGGCACAATCACGGGAGTACCGAATGGTATGCCGTGGAAGGGCATGGTTAAGCACAGGGGCATGCAACGCGCCAAACATCGTTATGAGGCATGACCCCCCCCGCAATGGGGCACAACCACGGGAGTACCGAATGGTACGCCGTGGCCAGGCATGGCCATGCGCTGAAAATCATGTGTGAGCACCGTGCAACCTTTTAGTTGTTGTTTTCTTTGGCAGTTAAGTCGCATGCTAATCACCGATGACCCCTCTCCGACTCCGAGGGGGTACCGGGGGTGGGGGATGATAGCGCCCCCGAGACCGGTGGGGGCCTCGGGTTAAGAAATGATGACCCTACCCCTGACCCCGAGGGGGCACCGGGGGTAGGGGAATGATAGTGCGCCCCGAGACCGGTGGGGGCCTCGGGGTTAAGAAATGATGACCCGACCCCCGACCCCGAGGGGGTACCGGGGGTAGAGGAATGACAGTGCACCCCGAGACCGATGGGGGCCTCGGGGTTAAGAAATGATGACCCTACCCTCGACCCCGAGGAGGTACCGGGGGTAGGGGAATGACAGTGCACCCCGAGACCGGTGGGGGCCTCGGGGTTAAGAAATGATGACCCTACCCCCGACCCCGAGGGGGTACCGGGGGTAGGGAAATGACAGTGCACCCCGAGACCGGTGGGGGCCTCGGGGTTAAGAAATGATGACCCTACCCCCGACCCCGAGGGGGTATCGGGGGTAGGGGAATGACAGTGCAACCCGAGACCGATGGGGGCCTCGGGGTTAAGAAATGATGACCCTACCCCCGACCCCGAGGGGGTACCGGGGGTAGGGGAATGACAGTGCACCCCGAGACCGGTGGGGGCCTCGGGGTTAAGAAATGATGACCCTACCCCCGACCCCTAGGGGTACCGAGGGTAGGGGAATGACAGTGCACCCCGAGACCGGTGGGGACCTCGGGGTTAAGAAATGATGACCCTACCCCCGACCCCGAGGGGGTACCGGGGGTAGGGGAATGATAGTGCAACCCGAGACCGGTGGGGGCCTCGGGGTTAAGAAATGATGACCCTACCCCCGACCCCGAGGGGGTACCGGGGGTAGAAGAATGACAGTGCACCCCGAGACCGATGGGGGCCTCGGGGTTAAGAAATGATGACCCTACCCCCGATCCCGAGGGGGTACCGGGGTAGGAGAATGACAGTGCACTCTGAAACCGATGAGGGCCTCGGGGTTAAGAAATGATGACCCTACCCCCGACCCCGAGGAGGTACCGAGGGTAGGGGAATGACTGTGACTGTCGTTACCTTTTTTGGCGACATTGGGATCAGTCATATCAGGCTCCATAACGGCAATAGCAAAGAGGAGTTTGGATCCGCTGTTACCAATCATCCATCGCCCTTCTTGTTACTCTCTTGCTATTGGTCCACGTAAGCTCCAGCTATTTAATCGTGGCCCCATTCTCCACTTAAGTGAAACGACGCTCTCCGTGATCAGAGCTGCAGCTCATACCGCCGAGACCATCAGCAGTTGATCGTCACCGAGCTGAGTGTTGGAACGCCGGAAACCGGAGATCTAAAGCAGAGGGCAGAGCAGCGGCGCCGGCGGCGAAGGGGGGGGGGGGGGGGGTGGGGGGTGAAGCGAGCGGAAGAGAGGGTGTGAAGAAGGAGAGAGAGTTAAAGAGACGATTTTTTTTGGAAAAAAAAAATGCCGACGAAGCTAACGGAGAGAATCGCCGTTTTGCGAAGCACGTGGGCCAGCGAAAAACCGAATACCGTGGCCGCCGTTCCAAGGGCAATTTCGTCTTTCAAAAATTCATAACGCAGCGAACAGAGATATAAACCAATCAGCATAAAGATAGAATCGGGGAATCAGCCGCGATGGAATTCGTTTTCTTGATGGCGCTGTTTTGGTTGGTTCGATTGTGTGTTTGATGCGGGTTAAGATACAGCGGAACCGAAAGCCGAGTGGTCCGTTAGTCCGGAAGCCTAAAAAAAAACCGGTGCGCACCAGGGCCATACCCTAATAGATATAATTCTGTTCTGTAACGAAGGCATGCTCGTCACCTCACGTCTCGACGTATTACGTGTCGTTGGGAGACATGATCGATACGGGTCGCACGTGTTCGAGTAAAAAAATATAAGCAAGAAAAGGTTCTGGCCATTTCTCTCCCTTGTATGTGTACGTGTGATAAGTACAGTGTACTTCGCTCCGGGGAATATTCACGGGCTATTGGTTTATGCACCGGATCATTGCAACCTCGCTGCACTTGCACCGCAATTTAAATTGGACGATGGGCGGCGGAATGAATTGGACGGGCATGATGTTGTAGTTGAAGTTCATGGCGCCATGGCGGGAGGAGGACCCAGAACGGGATGTTTAAGGTTGAAGAGAAGGAGATCGTTCATCGTCGTGGTAGTTATACACGAGGAAGTTAGCGGACACGCTCTTTTTGGCTCTCTCTCTTCTGGTATGATCACCGTTCAACGCCTTTCGATGTTAAATAAGAAGGGATCTTACAATTTGACGGGTGCTGATGAATCGTATACCTATTAATCAAAATTATTTATTTTATATTTGGTAGCTAGATATACATGGATTAATAATTTGTATTTTATTACAATTATATTTTTATTAGTGTAAATGAAGAAGAATAAATTTATCAAAAAAAATATACAATTGTGATGACGCCAAGTCACCTTCTTCAAATGCCGGGAAAGATGGACGTCCTTCTCCTCGGACCTCTGCAAGAAAAGTCCTCGGAGACCGGTGATTCCGATGGGAACCCTCTGACGCTCAAGTCAGTCACTTGGGTTCAGACAAAGAACCGCTCAGCGAAAAGGAGCTGAGGCAGTTAGGGTTTTGCTATGAGGAAGAAAGCTAGAAAACCAGAGTTCAGATCCTCACTTATAGTGCGGGCACGTGCTTTTATACCTGTCCTAATATCTATCTTACTGTTCCGAAAGATCACCATCGTACCATTGCTGTGCATGCTGGAGGCATCCCGTACTACCTATCAACGTGATATCACATGTATCTAATAGCTGCAATGGCATTCGGTGCGCGCCATTGTTTGATACGACCGCGCATAGTCGCAAGTGGTAGCGAATCGTACGCCGTAACGAAGCACGGCCACGCACAGGGACATGCAGTGCACCATACGCCGTTATGAGGCATGGCCCTCCGTTACGGGGTAGGATCACGGGCGTACGGAGAATCACGTGGGCACGCCATGTGGCCTGGAGCTGTCATTCCTTTCAACGGTTGAACTGCATGCTAATCATTGATGATACCCACGTACTCCGAGACCGAAGGAGGATCTCGGGGTATAGATATGGTGGTCCCATCCCGAGACCGAAAGATGGTCCCGGGGGTGGGGTGATGTCGGTGCACCCTGAGACCGGAGGGGGGTCTCGGGGTCAAGAGATGGTGATCCCACCCCGAGACCGGAAGGGGTCCCGGGGATGGGATGATGCCGGTGCACCCCGAGACCGGAGGGGGGTCTCGGGTCAAGAGATGGTGATCCCACCGAGGCCGGAAGGGGTCCCGAGGATGGGATGATGCCGGTGCACCCCGAGACCGGAGGGGGGTCTCGGGGTCAAGAGATGGTGATCCCACCCCGAGGCCGGAAGGGGTCCCGGGGGTGGGATGATGCCGGTGCACCCCGAGACCGGAGGGGGGTCTCGGTCAAGAGATGGTGATCCCACCCCGAGGCCGGAAGGGGTCCCGGGGTGGGATGATGCCGGTGCACCCTGAGACCGGAGGGGGGTCTCGGGTCAAGAGATGGTGATCCCACCCCGAGACCGGAAGGGGTCCCGGGGATGGGATGATGCCGGTGCACCCCGAGACCAGAGGGGGTCTCGGGGTCAAGAGATGGTGATCCCACCCGAGACGGAAGGGGTCCCGGGGGTGGGATGATGCCGGTGCACCCCGAGACCGGAGGGGGTCTCGGGGTCAAGAGATGGTGATCCCACCCCGAGGCCGGAAGGGGTCCCGGGGGTGGGATGATGCCGGTGCACCCCGAGACCGAGGGGGTCTCGGGGTCAAGAGATGGTGATCCCACCCCGAGACCGGAAGGGGTCCAGGGGTGGGATGATGCCGGTGCACCCCGAGACCGGAGGGGGTCTCGGGGTCAAGAGATGGTGATCCCACCCCGAGACCGGAAGGGGTCCCGGGGTGGGATGATGCCGGTGCACCCCGAGACCGGAGGGGGGTCTCGGGGTCAAGAGATGGTGATCCCACCCGAGGCCGGAAGGGGTCCCGGGATGGGATGATGCCGGTGCACCCCGAGACCGGAGGGGGGTCTCGGGGTCAAGAGATGGTGATCCCACCCCGAGGCCGGAAGGGGTCCCGGGGTGGGATGATGCCGGTGCACCCCGAGACCGGAGGGGGGTCTCAGGGTCAAGAGATGGTGATCCCACTCCGAGGCCGAAAGGGGTCCCGGGGGTGGGATGATGCCGGTGCACCCCGAGATCGGAGGGGGGTCTCGGGGTCAAGAGATGGTGATCCCACCCGAGACCGGAAGGGGTCCCGGGGGTGGGATGATGTCGGTGCACCCCGAGACCAGAGGGGGTCTCGGGGTCAAGAGATGGGATCCCACCCCGAGACCGGAAGGGGTCCCGGGGGTGGGATGATGCCGGTGCACCCCGAGACCGGAGGGGGGTCTCGGGGTCAAGAGATGGTGATCCCCCCCGAGACCGGAAGGGGTCCCGGGGGTGGGATGATGCCGGTGCACCCCGAGACCGGAGGGGGGTCTCGGGGTCAAGAGATGGTGATCCCACCCCGAGACCGAAAGGGGTCCCGGGGGTGGGATGATGCCGGTGCACCCCGAGACCGGAGGGGGGGTCTCGGGTCGGGAGATGGTGATCTCCATTAGCTGTTGTTACCTTTTATTCTGACGACGCGGGATCAGTCATATCAGATGCCCCCTCACCCTGAGGCGAAGCGGGTCCCACCGTTGAGACGCAAGGGGTGTCCTCCACGTGGCTGATCCCCATCCACATCTTTTATGCGGACGGCCTGGGGAATGTAAGAAGGCGGCCCTCTGTACTCTGTGCCCGCCACGATCGACCTCGAGAGATAACTGGCCCTTCGAAGTCTGCGCGAAAAGCCGCATCATCATTGCCTCTCATTACGGTGACGTCTGCAGGGTCCTATCACTGGCCGGAGGCATGCCACACCACACCCTGGGCATCCCTCGAGGCAAGCCAGCCTATGGTAGAGGGCCACGTGGCTAATGAGACAAGGCGGGACGATTTGAAAAGCCAATAAAGCCAAACGACGGGTTGGATCTAGCCATATCGCTTCCGTTGTTATCGTCTTCCTTTGTTCCTGTGCTCCGATCCCCCCTTGCAACCTGAGAGCTCGTGCTTGGTTTCCTTTCTTCCAGGTCAGTTCTTTACCCATTCCAGGCTTCTATCCCTTTGCTCATGAGTTCGCCATCTTGGACCTCGGAGGACGGTTCGAACCGTCCTCCTTCTAAGAGGTTCGGTACCTCTCCTGCACCTTCTCCTTCTCCCTCGCTTGAGTGGTCCCCTGATTCAGAGGACCGCGTCCCCCTGGCCCGGCGATGGGTCGTTGGCGGAGCCCCATCGAGGGGCCGCCGGTCAGAGGCCGGCACCTCCTCGATGGCGGAGGGGTCCCCGGAGGGGATTGCCTCCACGGTGACACGTCTGGATTTGGCGAAAATCCGGGCCCGTTACCAGATTCCCCGGATGTTGAGCTTTTCTTGCCAACTCCCGATGATAGGGTCATCTCCTCCCGACCCGGTCGAGTGGCTCTTTATGAGATTTGCCTAAAGGCAGGTCTCCGCCTACCTTTTCCCCCTTTTTTCATCAACCTTCTCAACTACTATTCCTTGACCCCATCTCAACTGGTCCCGAACTCCTACCGCGTTGTCAGCGCCTTCATCATCCTTTGCCATCGTCTGGGTATCACCCCCCGAATCACTCTTTTTCGATCCTTCTACATCCTTCGGGCCAGAAGGGTTGGTGGCTATTTCAGCCCCGACCCAATCGGGTCCTAAAACTTCTTCTTCCCTCTTCTATTAAGGGATGGAAATCCCGGTTCTTTTTTGCAAACATTGACCAAGTTAGGCCCCGGTGGAGAGATCCCGACCTCCGAGGGAACGCGATCGCCATTCATCCTGGGGATCGGGAGGCGTTGGGTCTATTGCTGGCCGCCGAGATCCCTCGATACACCCTGCTATTGACGGAGGATAATCTCGACTCGGCGGGACTTATCTCCCACCGGGGTAAGCCATCTCCTCCCTTAGCTAAAATTTTTGCTTCTCTTTTTCTCTCCCTTTTTTTTAAAAATATTCAGACTGATATTGCGCAGCTATGAAGATACCGGCAGCGAAACTCCTGAGGGCCGCCTCTAAAAAGAGGGCCCGGGAAGGGCCACCTGGAGGTCAACAAGCCCCAGCTCCAAAGCGCCCGACGGCTCGGGCCTCCCCACCACCGGCACCGCAAGATCCCCCGGCTGCTGCAGAAGTCGATCTCACGGTCGACACTCCGCCAGAAACGGCGGCGACCGCGGGAGTCCCAGTTGAGGAGCCAGTCGTGGAGGGGCCCATAGTGGCCGAAGAACTCCCTGCTTCTGGAGAACCGGCCCCGCCAGAGGCCGCATGGACTGGGGCGAGGGGCCATCAGGTGCCGTGAGTCCACCCCCCGAGAGGTCACCTAGGAGTAGCCCGCACACCGAGCCAGGGACTGCCGGGACGGCCGATCGGGGTGGGGTCAAGCCCGGGCCACCCCGAGACTCCTTAAATGATGGTCGCTGGGCTGAGCGGGTCCTTGCCCCAGTCTTTGTGCCCGAGATCCTGGAGGACCTTAGCCACCAAAAGGCGAGCGCATTCTTCCAGGAGTCCTACGCGGCTGTCGTCAGGGTAAGTGGTCTTTTTGCCCTTTACCTTCATATCTTTTTCTTTTTTGCTAATCTGGAGGTTACACATGCAGCTTGCACATTCCCTGAAGGCTGCTAGGGATGTGATTCATGGTGGGAAGGTCCTCCTGCAAGAGGCGCAGAGAGAGGCTGAGGACGCTCAGCGCCGCGCGGGGGCGGCCGAAGAAGCGCTGGAGTCGGCCAGGAGCACCTGTGCAAGTGAAATAAAGGCCGCTGAGAACCGGGCGAGGTCAGCGCCAACCGTGCGTATGCAGCGCTCCTCCAAATGACGGAGGCCGAAAATGCTGTGATGGCTAGAGACCTACACATCTCTGAGCTAACCTCAGCCCTCCATGAGGCCGAAGGTCGAGCGGCTGCAGCGGCCGAAGAGGCGCGGGCGGCGAAGGAGGAAGCCAGCCAATCCAGAGAGGAGGCGAGCCACGCCCGGGAGGCTGAGAGGGCCACAGCGGCAGCCCTCGCCGCGGAGAAGGCTCAGGCCGCTGGAATCATAGAGGAGTACAAGGTATCCGAGCGCTTTATGGATGATTTGGCAGAAGCCTCGGCGGCAGTGTTCCTCGAGGGGTTCCGGCATGGGAGGGAGAAAGTGGCCAGGGATTTGAACATCCCCCAGGCCCTGGAAGTTGAGCTAGAGCGTTTATAAAATTTGGCCCCCTCCGATGATGAGCCCGCGCCAGCAGAGCCGTGATCTCATACTTTTGTTTGTTTCGTTGTTGTTGTTTTTTTTTTTTTTTTTTGCAAGTCCGATGATATCGACATTTTGTAATCCCTTCCAATCAATGAGAATATTCCTCAAGACGCAGTCTATTTGTGACTTACCATGAATTCGTTGATTGACAACACGCGGCACCGTGGTCCCATTAGTCCTAATAGCACCAGGGGATAATTCTCAACTCGAGCTACTCCGCTTTAGCCGTCCAGGGAGGATAGGTTTCTTGGAGTTGAAACGCCGGCAGTTAGGGGTTGGTTAGGTGGGTTCCTCAAGACCATCGGCGCAACGCTTTGCTAGGAGTGTCGGGCTTTGTGCCAAGTAGGCCCGTGGCTTTAGGCACCTGCGGGGGTCGATCTTTATCTAGCGAGCCTGGGCTTCTTGTGCCGACGAGTGTCGGGCTTTATGCCTAGCTGGTGTAGGGCTTTAGGTGCCGACAGGTGTTGTCCCTGCTGGACCCGGGCTTTTGTTGAGAGCCGGTGGTACACCGCTCTGCCAGTGGTACACTGGGCTTTATGCCTGGATGGCCCAGGGCTTTGGTGCCGGCGCTTGGGCTGGCCGAAGCCGTCCCTGCTGGACCTGGGCTTTTGTTGCTGAGAGCCGGTGGTACACCGCTCTGCCAGTGGTACACTGGGCTTCATGCCTGGCTGGCCCAGGGCTTTGATGCCGGCGCTTAGGGCCGGCCGGAGTCGTCCCTGCTGGACCCGGCTTTTGTTGCTGAGAGCCGGTGGTACACCGCTCTACCAGTGGTACACTGGGCTTCATGCCTGGCTAGCCCAGGGCTTTGGTGCCGGCGCTTGGGGCCGGCCGGAGCCGTCCCTGCTGGACCCGGGCTTTTATTGCTGAGAGCCGGTGGTACACCGCTCTACCGGAGGTACACTGGGCTTCATGCCTGGCTGGCCCAGGGCTTTGGTGCCGATGGGTGTCGAGCTTCATGCCTGGCTGGTGCAGGGCTTTAGGTGCCGATGGGTGTCGGGCTTCATGCCTGGCTGGTGCAGGGCTTTAGGTGCCGACGGGTGTCGGGCTTCATGCCTGGCTGGTGCAGGGCTTTTTATGAAAAGATCTCAGTAACTAAAATCGAATCTCATTAATATTGAATGAGGGGTGAAGACCCAAGTGAATAAAGGGGTGATACTTGACATGAGAGGAGGAACACATTACTGATAGTACCGACGAAGGTTATCTGCATTCCATGTCCTGGGGAGTGGCTTCCCATCGAGTTCCTCAATCTTGTAAGCTCCGTGGCGGAGTGTCTCGGCGATCCGGTAAGGTCCTTCCCAATTTGGAGCTAGCTTGCCTCCCTCTGCTGGCTTCGAGACCTTTGCCCGTCGAAGGACCAGTCTCCTGGCAGGAACGTCCTGGGACACACACGGCATTGTAATATTTAGCGGCCCGTTGCCGGTAGACCGCCATCCGAAGTCGCGCCCGGTCTCGTACTTCCTCCACCAGGTCGAGTTTGGCTCGCAGCTGGTCAGGGTTACCTTCTTCGTTGTATGATTCCACCCGAGGGCTTGGTGCACCAACCTCCACCGGGATAATGGCTTCGGATCCAAAGACTAAGCTGAAAGGCGTCTTGCCGGTGGGGGCTCGCGGCGTTGTGTGGTAGGCCCATAGCACGTTGGGGAGCTCCTCCACCCATCGCCCCTTGCAATCATCTAGCCGAGATCTCAGCCCCTGGAGAATGATTTGATTAGTCACCTCGGCCGCCCCGTTGGTCTGAGGGTGCCCGACGGAAGTGAACCTCTGATGGATACCCAGCTCGGAGCAGAATTCCCGGAAGGGCGCATTATCAAATTGCCGGCCGTTATCAGTGACCAAGGTGTGCGGTAGCCCAAACCGACATATGATGGACTTCCAAAAGAAGGATCTCACTTTTCTTTCGGTGATCTTGGCAAGGGCCTCGGCTTCAACCCACTTGGTGAAGTGGTCCACCGCCACCAAGAGGAACTTTTGCTGCCCGGAGGCCGGGGGGAATGGTCCCAGGATATCCATGCCCACTGGGCAAAGGGCCAAGGTGCTACCAATGGGGTTAGGTGAGATGTCGGCTATCGCTAGATGTTAGCATGACGCTGACAGCTATCACATCTCTTAACAAGCTCGGCCGCGTCTTCCTTTATTGTCAGCCAGAAGTACCCCTGCCGCAAGGCCTTGTAGGCTAGGGCCCTGCCCCCTAGGTGACTCCCGCAGATACCTTCATGGATCTCTCTGAGGATGTAATCTGATTCAGCCGGCCCTACGCACCTGAGGACTGGGTATGAGAAGGATCTCTGATAAAGCTTCCCATCCATCATCAAGAATCTCGGGCCCTCCACCTGAGCAGCCTGGCCTCGGGGTTCTCCGGGAGAGTGCCGTTGGTCAAAAACTGGATGTAGGCGTCCATCCAGGAGAGCTCTTGCTCCACTGGCAATGCTTCATCCGCAACCTCGTTGCTCGGGCTTGTAGATGTTCCACATATGTTCTTCCCAACGTCCCGTCAGCCGAAGTGGCTAATCGGGATAATGCATCGGCTCTGGCATTCTCCACTCTGGGGATATAGCTGACGCGGAAGTAAGAGAAATGAGATGCTTGGGACTGTACCTTGCTCAAATATCGGGACATGGTCGGGTCTCTAGCCTCATACTCCCCGGTGATCTGCCCGGAGACAAGTTGAGAGTCCGTGAAGGCCCTCAAGCGCCCAGCGCCTAGCCCCTCAGCTAGCCTCATCCCCGCTAACAAGGCTTCATACTCCGCCTGGTTATTAGTTGCTGGGAACTGGAATCTGAGGGCATACTCCACTGCGTCTCCCTCCGGGCTCGCGAGAATAAGTCGGCTCTGATTCCTTGTGAGTTTGCGGCTCCATCCACATGCAAGATCCAGTCCTCCGCCTCCTCAGTTGAGGGTGGGTCCACACACTCCTCCGGTCGCACCCCCTCCATATCTCCCTCGGTCCAGGAACACTCGACCAAGAAATTAGCCAGCACCTGAGACTTCATGGCTGACCTTGGCCGGATGGACAGATCAAACTCACTTAGCTTAATGGCCCATTTAGCCAACCGACCGGAGGTGTCGGGGCGAGATAAGATAGTTCGAAGAGGCTGGTCCGTAAGCACCACGATGGGATGAGCTTGGAAATAAGGTCGGAAGCATTGAGCAGAGACCACCAAGGCAAAAATAATCTTCTCGGTTCTCGAGTACCTGGTCTCGGCGTCATGGAGTACTTTGCTGGTGTAATAGATTGGCTTCTGAACCCCGTTGGCACCCATGCGCATGAGCACAGAGCTGACAGCCTCGGGGGAGGCTGCGAGGTATAGAAAGAGCTCTTTTCATTCTCAGGCTTGGATAACAGTGGGGAGTGGATAAAAACTGTTTCAACTCCTCAAAGGCACCCTGACACTCCTTCGTCCATTCAAAGCCGTTGGCCTTGCGCAACGCCTTAAAGAAGGGCAGGCACCTTTCTGCCGACCTTGACATGAAACGACTCAAGGCCGCCACCCTCCCCGTCAGGCGTTGCACCTCCTTCTTGTTGGCTGGAGGCCTCATCTCCAAGATAGCCCTGATCTTGTCAGGGTTGGCTTCGATCCCTCGCTGAGTTACCATAAAGCCCAGGAACTTGCCTGCCGCCACTCCAAAGGCGCATTTGTGGGGGTTAAGCTTCATCCGATACCGACGCAAGTTGCTGAAAGTCTCCTCGAGGTCGGCGACATGGTTCGCTGCACTGGTGCTCTTAGTCAGCATGTCATCCATATACACCTCCATGTTGCACCCTAGCTGATCCTCAAAGACCTTATTCATCAACCTTTGATAAGTGGCCCCGGCATTTTTCAACCCAAAAGGCATCACCCTGTAACAATAAATCCCCTTTTCTGTGATAAAGGAAGTTGCTTCTTCATCCGCCGTGTTCATCTTGATTTGATTATACCCCGAGAACGCGGCCATGAAGCTAAGAGTCTCATGCCCGGACGTGGCATCCACCAACTGGTCGATTCGGGGCAGCGGGAAGCTGTCTTTAGGGCACGCCTTATTGAGGTCGGTGAAGTCCACGCACATCCTCCAACTCCCGCTGGCCTTGCAAACCATTACGACGTTCGCTAGCCAGTCCGGGTAATGCACCTCGCGGATGTGACCGGCCGCCAGCAGCTTCCGCACCTCCTCATCCATGGCCTTTTGTCGGTCAGGGGCAAAACTCCTTTTCTTCTGCTGGATAGGCCGACACCCCGGCCGAATGTTAAGCTGATGCGTGATCACCTCCTCCGGAATCCCCGGCATGTCGGACACCGACCATGCGAAGACGTCCGCGTTGGCTCGCAGAAAGGTGAGGAGTCGGTCACGAGCTTCCTCCGGAAGTAAGGCTCCAATCCGGACCGTTCACGCGAGTCCTCCCCGAGGGGAAAAGCAAGCAGCCGCTCGGCTGGCTCACCCCTTTTCTCCAAGTCTCGCGGGTCAAGCGTCTCAGGTGTTGGTGCAGGTACTGTCCCCTGCGGACTAGGGGCCAAGTGATAGCAAAGTGTTGGCAGATTCTGCTCTCCCCGCATCTCCCCGACTCCTCTGCTGATGGGGAACCTCACGAGGAGCCTCTTAGTGGATATGATAGCATCCAAGATGTTGAGCCCGGGCCTCCCGAGGATCGCGTTGTATGCGAGGGGCACGCGAACCACCAAGAACTTCATGAGAACAGTGCTCTGGCACGGGGCCGTACCAGCCGTCACAGGGAGAATGACCTCCCCCTCAACTTTTACAGAATCTCCTATGAATCCCATCAGAGGTGTGGCGACAGGTCGAAGCAGGTCAGGTGACAAGTTCATACGAACAAAGGCATCGTAGTTCAAAACATCTACGGAACTCCCACTGTCAACTAAAATTCTTTTTACAGGATGCTTAGCGATCGTCATAGACACGACGACGCTATCATCATTTTTATTCACTACCCCATCCAAGTCCTTTTCGAAAAAAGGAATTACAGACTCCGACTCCCCCTCCCCTCTTGGCCTTTTCGACGGGCCTCCTGCCCCCTAGGAAATCATCGCTATCGTCTTCTCCATCGGGGCATTGTCGATCACCGGTGACGGGGGTGCTGACAGGCCAGGAGCTTCCGGGTTGTTCCTCTGAACGAATTTTCCCAGGTGGCCCCACTGTATAAGGTCTTCAATAGCCTTCTTCAGCTAACGGTAGTCGTCAGTGTCGTGGCCGTGGTCCCGGTGGTAGCGGTAGTAAAGGTTCTTGTTCCGGGGGATCTTCGGGTTGATAGGAGGAGGGCGCTGCAAATAAGACACCCCTTCAATCTCGAGCATGATTTGAGATATCGGGGCGAGCAATGGGGTGTAGGGTCCGTCTCTTGATGCAGAGACTCGGGGGGTTGTCTGGCCGTCGAGGAGGCTCTGGTCTCCTGGGGCGAACCTCTGCAGGCTCCGGCCGGGCCGGCTTCTTGGGGACACTCCCACCAGCCTCGCGCCGGGAAAAGTCGGCCTCGTCCGCCCGGATGTATTTCTGGGCCCGGATCAGAAGCTCAGAGTAAGAGCTCGGTGGCTTTTTGTCAAGAGAATACGCGAAGCGAGAAGGGCGGAGCCCCCGCTTCAAGGCCAAGGTAGCCATAGAGTCTTCCAGGTTGTAGACCTCTAGAGCTGCTTCTTTAAACCGGGTGACATAGTCCCGCAGGGGCTCGCCGCTCTTCTACTGGATGACAAAGAGACTGTCCGCCACCTTTGGAATTTTCCGGCAGGCGTCAAAATGGGCCAAGAAAGCTCTCTCCAGCTGGCGGAAGGAGTCGATGCTTCGTGGCGGCAGACGAGAGTACCAAGCTTGAGCATCCTTCTTTAGGGTGGCCAGGAAGGCAATGCACATAAGCGAAACAGTGGCCCCCTGGACTTGCATGAGTACCTTATAGCTCTCCAAATGGTCCAGGGGGTCCGTGGTCCCGTCGTGTGGGTCTAGCTGAGGAAGGCGGAATCTGGTAGAGATGGGCTCCTCCATGATGCGGCGAGATAAGGGAGGCCGGCTGTCGTAGTCTGTTTCTGGCAGGTGGGTGATCCGACGACTAAGCTCTCCAGCTTTTGATTACACTCCTCGAGGCGACGCTCAGCTCGACGAGGCATCCGGCCATCAAAGGAGCCCTCCCCCAAAGATTCAGAAGAAGAAGAACGGGGGCGGTGATGCCGGCGTGGGCGCTCCGCCTCCTTCCCATGCCTTCGCTTAGGAGAAACACTAGTGTAGCGGAAAGGAGACCGATGTCTCTTAGAAGCTTCGCGGTGGTGAGGCTTGGCCGGGGATCGATGGCGACGATCCACAGGACCCGGCGATCTCCGGCGGAAGGAGTGCTGGCTAGGCTGCACCACCCCTGGGACATATGGATTTGGCTTCGACTGTTGCACGGCCGCCTGCTGGTGCTGTAGGCCCTGAACGACCGCCGCCAAAGACTGATTTGCAAGGCTAGGGCAGTAAATCGATCCTCCTGGAGCTGTTGCGGAGCAGGTGCGGGAACATCGTCCTGTGGAACAGAAGGCCCTGCCCCCCGGGGGTGCAGCAGCTCGGAATACTGGCTGCGAGAGTCGGGAGGCCTCCGCGGGTGGACTGGCCTCGCGGCGCTGCCCCCCAGCGCGACCGGCCGAAACTCCCTTCGTCCGGATCGTCACCATGGCTTCAAGAGCTTGAAGAGAGGAAAAAGTAAGCGACTGGTTCGATGTCTTTCTCCCCCCCTACCTGGCGCGCCAAGCTGATGATGCCAAGTCCCCTTCTTCAAACGCCGGGGAAGATGGACGTCCTTCTCCTCGGACCTCTGTAAGAAAAGTCCTCGGAGACCGGTGGTTCCGGTGGGGACCCTTTGACGCTCAAGTCAGTCACTTGGGTTCAGACAAAGAACCGCTCAGCGAAAAGGAGCTGAGGCAGTTAGGGTTTTGCTAGGAGGAAGAAAGCTAGAAAACCAGAGTTCAGATCCTCACTTACAGTGCGGGCACGTTCTTTTATACTTGTCCGAATATCCTATCTTACTGTTATGAAAGATCGCCGTCGTACCATTGCTGTGCGTGCTGGAGGCATCCCGTACTACCTATCAACGTGATATCACACGTGTCTAACAGCTGCGATGGCATTCGGTGCACGCCGTTGTTTGATACGACCGCGCACAGTCGCAAGTGGTAGCGAATCATACGCCGTAACGGAGCACGGCCACGCACAGGGACATGCAGTGCACCATACGCCGTTATGAGGCATGGCCCTCCGCTACGGGGTAGGATCACGGGCGTACGGAGAATCACGTGGGCGCGCCATGTGTCCCGGAGATGTCATTCCTTTCGACGGTTGAACTGCATGCTAATCGTTGATGATACCCACGTACTCGAGACTGGAGGAGGATCTCGGGGTATAGATATGGTGGTCCCATCCCGAGACCGGAAGGTGGTCCCGGGGGTGGGGTGATGCCGGAGCACCCCAGACCGGAGGGGGGTCTCGGGGTCAAGAGATGGTGATCCCACCCCAAGACCGGAAGGGGTCCCGGGGATGGGATGATGCCGGTGCACCCCGAGACCGGAGGGGGGTCTCGGGTCAAGAGATGGTGATCCCACCTCGAGGCCGGAAGGGGTCCCGGGGATGGGATGATGCCGGTGCACCCCGAGACCGGAGGGGGGTCTCGGGGTCAAGAGATGGTGATCCCACCCCGAGACCGGAAGGGGTCCCGAGGTGGGATGTGTTGGGGAGCGCGGAATACCCCCAAGATCACGGCTATAGCGTATATGAGTAATACAAAAATCTTTTACCGTTCTAATCTATGAGTATAAGATTATACCTTCAGACTTGAACGCTGGAACACTTCGATTTGATTGCTCGACCTCAACCTTTTAGCCTTCCGCCATATTCCCGAAATACCTTCTTCTCTCACAAGATGGTGGGATCTCTCTCGGCCGACCTAGGGTTTCTTGTTTTTCTTTTTCTCTTAAAAACGTTAACCCTAGCAACCAATTGAGAGGTATTTATAGGGCTACAACAGGGACCAAATAGGCAAATATGAAAAAGGACTTTCCACGCAATTAAATCTCTTAATCCTATCCCGGGCTAGGATTCAATTACGTAAATTCTAATTCATTCCACTAAAGAATTATAATTGTACTCCTAATCACATTCGAATTTATATTTTCGAGCCTTAATATTAAATACTTATTATCTCCCCATGTTAAGATTACAGATATCCACCAATTAAATTTAAATACTGATAATATAATTTAATTGGCTGTTATTATCCTTGAGACTTATCCCCTTAACTTATTTGATGTATCGGATTCAAAATCCACTTGCAAGATTTGATACGATCAAAACTTATAAGCTTTCTCAAGGGGATATCATCAATCCAAATTAACAGGACGTGGATTCCTTCAACTATTAATATTCACAATATACATAATGTTATTGCCCAACCCACTGAGTTTATTGACTCATATAGAATCTCACTCTATGTGTAATCAAAGCATAAACACTACATACACGTGTCTAGAAATAAAATTCAGATTAAGAGCATAAGTAATCATAATATTCATGAGTTCTAAATTATTTTATAAAGTCAGTATAAAATAATCAACTCAACTGGGTCCTGTTCAATACACACAAGTGTACTAGCACAATAGTTAGAATAAACCATTCCCCGTAGTCAAGACAGACCTACTAAAAATTTGTGCTACAGTTCTACTGATGGTGTGTCCAATTCCATCTAAAACTGTGAACAATAAACTTGTATTCCAAAAGAACCGATGATCTAGTCTTCTGTGTGTAAGCCGTACTCTACACACTAGATCAAATACTCTTTGTAAATACTAGACACATGCACATATATATAGTAAATGGCACACATTGCTTAAAATGAATTCTCATTAAAAATGTAAAGACAAACATAAAGCATATCTTTTAGTCTATATCTCTATCAGGATGATGCCGGTGCACCCCGAGACCGGAGGGGAGTCTCGGGGTCAAGAGATGGTGATCCCACCTCGAGACCGGAGGGGGTCTCGGGGTCAAGAGATGGTGATCCCACCTCGAGGCTGGAAGGGGTCGCGGAGGTGGGATGATGCCGGTGCACCCGACCGGAGGGGGTCTCGGGGTCAAGAGATGGTGATCCCACCCCGAGACTGGAAGGGGTCTCGGGGGTGGGATGATGCCGGTGCACCCCGAGACCGGTGGGGGGTCTCGGGGTCAAGAGATGATGATCCCACCCCGAGACCGTAGGGGGTCCCGTGTATGGGATGATGCCGGTGCACCCCGAGACCGGAGGGGGCTCTCGGGGTCAAGAGATGGTGATCCCACCCCGAGGCCGGAAGGGGTCCCGGGGGTGGGATGATGCCGGTGCACCCCGAGACCGGAGGGGGGTCTCGGGGTCAAGAGATGGTGATCCCATCCCGAGGCCGGAAGGGGTCCCGGGGGGGATGATGCCGGTGCACCCCGAGAGCGGAGGGGGTCTCGGGGTCAAGAGATGGTGATCCCACCCCGAGACCGGAAGGGGTCCCGGGGGTGGGATGATGCCGATGCACCCCGAGACCGGAGGGGGGTCTCGGGGTCAAGAGATGGTGATCCCACCCCGAGACCGGAGGGGGTCCCGGGTGTGGGATGATGCCGGTGCACCCCGAGACCGGAGGGGGGTCTCGGGGTCAAGAGATGGTGATCCCACCCCGAGGTCGGAAGGGATCCCGAGGGTGGGATGATGCTGGTGCACCCCGAGACCGAAGGGGGTCTCGGGGTCAAGAGATGGTGATCCCACCCGAGGCCGGAAGGGGTCCGTGGGTGGGATGATGCCGGTGCACCCCGAGACCGAAGGGGGTCTCGGGGTCAAGAGATGGTGATCCCACCCTGAGACCGGAAGGGGTCCCGGGGGTGGGATGATGCCGGTGCACCCCGAGACCGGAGGGGGTCTCGGGGTCAAGAGATGGTGATCCCACCCCAAGACCGAAAGGGGTCCTAGGGGTGGGATGATGCCGATGCACCCCGAGACCGGAGGGGGGTCTCGGGGTCAAGAGATGGTGATCCCACCCCGAGATTGGAAGGGGTCCCGGGGGTGGGATGATGCTGGTGCACCCCGAGACCAGAGGAGGGGTCTCAGGGTCGGAAGATGGTGATCTCCGTTAGCTGCTGTTACCTTTTATTTTGACGACGCAGGATCAGTCATATCAACTTGCATGCCCTACTGATAAGAAAGCATTTTAAAATAAGATTTGATTTATTATACATTTTCAAGAACCTATTCGCTTTCAAGAAAGCATCCAAAGATGAGAAAAAGTCAAAACTAAATTAGCATCAATCAACCTACCTAGAAGCATAACTTTCGCATCACAAGCATTCACAAAAAAAAAAAAAAATAGAAATTAAACAAGAAAAGCAAGGAAAATGATTTCGGTTGAACTAAAATTTTTCACATTGCAAGAATCCATAGAAGAAACTTGTACTAGAAGAACTTTTTATTCATGAATCAAGAAAGTATCAAGAAAACTCAATACTATGGCCGACGATCAAGTTCTTGACATGCTTTATACGTATACAAAAAAAAGAATCAAGTACATCTTCAATAAGTAAAAACATGATGTCGAAGCCAAACCAGAATGCAATACAGCTATTAATGCTAGAAGAACTTTTCACTCATGAATCAAGAAAGTATCAAGAAAACTCAATTCTTTGGCCGACGATCAAGTTCTTGACCTGATTTATATGCACAAAAAAAAAGTCAAGTACATCTTTAATCAGTAAAAATATGACACCGAAGCCAAACCGAAATGCAATACAACTATTCATACTAGAAAAACTTTTCATTCATGAATTAAGAAAGTATCAAGAAAACTCAATGCTATGGCCTACGATCAAGTTCTTGACCTGTTTATACGTACATAAAAAAACAGAATCAAGTACATCTTTAATCAGTAAAAATATGATGCCGGAACCAAACCGGAATGCAAGACAGCTATTCATTATAGAAGAACTTTTCATTCATAAATCAAGAAAGTATCAAGAAAACTCAATGCTATGGCCGGCGATCAAGTTCTTGACCTTCTTTATACGTATACAAAAAAAAATAGAATCAAGTACATATTTAACCAGTAAAAACATTACGTTCGGAGCCAAACCAGAATGCAATAAAGCTATTCATACTAGAAGAACTTTTCATTTATGAATCAATAAAGTATTAGGAAAACTCAATACTCAATACTATGGCCGACGATCAAGTTCTTGACATGTTTATACGTACAAAAAAAAACAGAATCAAGTACATCTTTAATCAGCAAAAACATGACGTCGGAGCCAAACCGGAATGTAATACAGTAATTCATGCTAAAAGAACTTTTCATTCATGAATCAAGAAAGTATCAAGAAAACTCAATGCTATGGCCGACGATCAAGTTCTTGACCTGTTTTATACGTACACAAAAAATAGAATCAAGTACATCTTTAATCAGTAAAAACATGATGCCAAGCCAAACCAGAATGCAATACAGCTATTCATATTAGAAGAACTTTTCATTCATGAATCAAGAAAGTATCAAGAAAACTCAATGCTATGGCGACGATCAAGTTCTTGACCTGCTTTATACGTACAAAAAAAATAGAATCAAGTATATCTTTAATCAGTAAAAATATGACGTCGAAGCCAAACCAGAATGCAATACAGCTATTCATACTAGAAAAACTTTTATTCATGAATTAAGAAAGTATCAAGAAAACTCAATGCTATAGCTAACGATCAAGTTCTTGACCTACTTTATACGTACATAAAAAAACAAAATCAAGTACATCTTTAATTAGTAAAAACATAACGTCGGAGCCAAACCGGAATGCAATACAACTATTCATACAAAAAGAACTTTTCATTAATAAATCAAGAAAGTATCAAGAAAACTTAATGCTATGGCGACGATCAAGTTCTGGATCTACTTTATACATACACAAAAAAATAGAATCAAATACATCTTTAATCAGTAAAAAATGACACCGAAGCCAAACCGGAATGCAATATAACTATTCTTAAGAAAACTCAATTCTATGGCCGAAGATCAAGTTCTTGACCTGCTTTATACGTACAAAAAAAAATAAAGTCAAGTACATCTTTAATCAGTAAAAATATGACGTCGAAGTCAAACCGGAATGCAATACAACTATTCATAGTAGAAGAACTTTTCATTCATGAATCAAGAAACTATCAAGAAAACTCAATGCTATGGCCTATGATCAAGTTCTTGACCTGTTTATAGGTACACAAAAAAAAACAGAATCAAGTACATCTTTATCAGTAAAAATATGATGCCAGAACCAAATCGGAATGCAATACAGCTATTCATACTAGAAGAACTTTTCATTCATAAATCAAGAAAGTATCAAGAAAACTCAATGCTATGGCCGACGATCAAGTTCTGACCTGCTTTATACGTATACAAAAAAAAAGAATCAAGTACATATTTAACCAGTAAAAACATTACGCCGGAGCCAAACCGGAATGCAATAAAGCTATTCATACTAGAAGAACTTTTCATTCATGAATCAAGAAAGTATAAAGAAAACTCAATACTATGGCTGACGATCAAGTTCTTGATATGTTTATACATATACAAAAAAAAACATGATTAAGTACATCTTTAATCAGTAAAAACATGACACCGGAGCCAAACCGAATGCAATATAGCTATTCATACTAGAAGAACTTTTCATTAATGAATCAAGAAAGTATCAAAAAAACTCAATGCTACAGCGACGATCAAGTTCTGGATCTACTTTATACGTACACAAAAAAATTGAATCAAGTACATCTTTAATCAGTAAAAATGATGACGGAGCCAAACCGAAATGCAATATAGTTATTTTTACTTGAAGAACATTTCATTCATGAATCAAGAAAGTATCAAGAAAACTTAATTCTATGGCCGACGATCAAGTTCTTGACCTGCTTTATACGTACAAAAAAATGGAATCAAATACATCTTTAATCAGTAAAAATATGATGCGGAACTAAACCGAATGCAATACAACTATTCATACTAAAAGAACTTTTCATTCATGAATCAAGAAAGTATCAAGAAAACTCAATGCTATGGCCTACGATCAAGTTCTTAGCCTGTTTATACGTACACAAAAAAATAGAATCAAGTACATCTTTAATCAGTAAAAATATGATGCCGGAACCAAACCGGAATGCAATACAACTATTCATACTAGAAGAACTTTTCATTCATAAATCAAGAAAGTATCAAGAAAACTCAATGCTATAGCCAATGATCAAGTTCTACCTGATTTATACGTATACAAAAAAAAGAATCAAGTACATCTTTAATCAGTAAAAACATTACGCGGAGCCAACCGGAATGCAATAAAGCTATTCATACTAGAAGAACTTTTCATTCATGAATCAAGAAAGTATCAAGAAAACTTAATACTATGGCCGACGATCAAGTTCTTGACATGTTTATACGTACACAAAAAAACAAAGTCAAGTACATCTTTAATCAGTAAAAACATGATGCTGGAGCCAAACGGAATGCAATACAACTATTCATACTAAAAGAACTTTTCATTCATGAATCAAGAAAGTATCAAGAAACTCAATGCTATGCCGACGATCAAGTTCTTGACCTATTTATACGTACAAAAAAAAGAATCAAGTACATCTTTAATCAGTAAACATGACAGCCAAACTGGATACAGCTATTCACTTGCAATTATTCATACTCAAGAACCTTTCATTCAATCAAGAAAGTATCAAGAAAACTCAATGCTATGGCCGACGATCAAGTTCTTGACCTGCTTTATACGTATACAAAAAATAGAATCAAGTACATCTTTAATCAGTAAAAATATGACGCCGGAGCAAACCGGAATGCAATACATCTATTCATACTAGAAGAACTTTTCATTCATGAATCAAGAAAGTATCAAGAAAACTCAATGCTATGTCCGACGATCAAGTTCTGACTATATATACAAAAAAAATAGAATCAAGTACATCTTTAATCAGTAAAAACATGACGCCGGAGCCAAACTGGAATGCAATACAGCTATTCAAAATAAAACTTTTCATTCATGAATCAATAAAGTATCAAGAAAACTCAATGCTATGGCCAACGATCAAGTTCTTGACCTGCTTTATACGTACAAAAAAAAAAACAAAATTAAGTACATCTTTATTCAGTAAAAACATGATGTCCGAGCCAAATCGAAATGCAATATATCTATCTCTGATGCCGAGAGGGATGGTTCCATGAGTGAAAATTCCGGTGCACCTTCTTCATCATTCTTGTCCCTTTCGTCCCCGTCAAAAACATCGTTCTCGTTATGCTCCATCGTCAAGAACTACCAAAGGGTTTTGAGATGGCTCGAGGTCACAAGAATAAGGTCAGGATGGGCGAGGCAGCGATATCGAAGAACAGGGCAAAGAACAGGCAAGAGAGCTGGGGGAGGAATGGCCGCGAGAAAACGATTGCCTCGCAAAGAGTGATGGCCGATGGAGCAATGATCGCAATCCGACAGGAGAGTTGGGGGCGAGGGTGGGGGAAGAAAAATGGTTGCAACAATCGCAAGACTCAATGAGTAGTTAGGCAAGCAATAAGTAAAAACATGACGCCGAAGCCAAACCAGAATGCAATACAACTATTAATACTAGAATAACTTTTCATTCATGAATCAAGAAAGTATGCAGAAAACTCAATGCTCTGGCCAACAATTAAATTCTTGACCTGCTTTATACGTACAAAAAAAAAGAATCAAGTACATCTTTAATCAGTAAAAACATGATGCCGGAGCCTAACAAGAATGCAATACAGCTATCATACTAGAAGAACTTTTCATTCAAGGATCAAGAAAGTATCAAGAAAACTCAATGCTATGGCTGACGATCAAGTTCTTCACCTGATTTATACATACACTAAAAAAATAGAATCAAGTACATTTTTAATCAGCAAAAACATGACGCCGGAGAGAAACTGGAATGCAATACGGCTATTCATACTGCAAGAACTTTTCATTCATTAATCAAGAAACTCAATACTATGGCCGACGATCAAGTCTTGACCTGCTTTATACGTACACAACAAAATAGAATCAAGTACATCTTTAATCAAAAAACATGATGCCGGAGCTAAACCGAAATGCAATACAGCTATTCATACTAAAAGAACTTTTCATTCATGAATCAAGAAAGTATCAAGAAAACTCAATACTATGGCCGACGATCATGTTCTTGACATGTTTATACGTACATAAAAAAAAAAAAATCAAGTACATCTTTAATCAGTAAAAACATGATGCCGGAGCCAACCGGAATGTAATACAATAGTTTATACTAAAAGAACTTTTCATTTATGAATCAAGAAGTATTAAGAAAACTCAATGCTATGGCCAACAATCAAGTTCTTGACCTGTTTTATGTGTACACAAAAAAAAGAATCAAGTACATCTTTAATCAGTAAAAACATG
Source organism: Calamus simplicifolius (assembly GCA_900491605.1). Taxonomy (NCBI): domain Eukaryota; kingdom Viridiplantae; phylum Streptophyta; class Magnoliopsida; order Arecales; family Arecaceae; genus Calamus; species Calamus simplicifolius. The sequence continues at coordinate 353,161 of UESW01004785.1, forward strand.
ACGCGGAGCAAACTGGAATGCAATACAACTATTCATATTAGAAGAACTTTTCATTCATGAATCAAGAAAGTATCAAGAAAACTCAATGCTACGGCGACGATCAAGTTCTTGACCTGCTTTATACGTACACAAAAAAATAGAATCAAGTACATCTTTAATCAGTAAAAACATACGCCGGAGCCAAACCGGAATGCAATACAGCTATTCATACTAGAAAAACTTTTCATTCATGAATTAAGAAAGTATGAAGAAAACTAAATGCTATAGCCAACGATCAAGTTCTTGACCTGCTTTATACATAAAAAAAAAAAGAATCAAGTACATCTTTAATCATTAAAAACATGACGCCGGACCAAACAGGAATGCAATACAGCTATTCATACTAAAAGAACTTTTCATTAATGAATCAATAAAGTATCAAGAAAACTCAATGCTATGGTGATGATCAAGTTCTGGATCTACTTTATACGTAAAAAAAAAAAAAACAAGTACATCTTTAATCAGTAAAAAATGACGCCGGAGACAAACCGGAATGCAATATAGCTATTCTTACTATAAGAAATTTTTTCATCAATCAAGAAAGTATCAAGAAAACTTAATTCTATGGCCGACGATCAAGTTCTTGACATGTTTTATATGTATAAAAAAAAAGTCAAGTACATCTTTAATCAGTAAAAACATGACGCCGAAGCCAAACCGGAATGCAATACAGCTATACATACTAGAAGAACTTTTCATTCATGAATCAAGAAAGTATCAAGAAAACTCAATGCTATGGCCTACAATCAAGTTCTTGACCTGTTATACGTACACAAAAAAATAGAATCAAGTACATCTTTAATCAGTAAAAATATGATGCCGGAACCAAACCGGAATGCATACAGCTATTCATACTAGAAGAACTTTTCATTCATAAATCAAGAAAGTATCAAGAAAACTCAATGTTATGGCCGACGATCAAGTTCCTGACCTGATTTATACGTATAAAAAAAGAATCAAGTACATCTTTAATCAGTAAAAACATTACGCCGGAGCCAAACCGGGATGCAATAAAGCTATTCATAATAGAAGAACTTTTCATTCATGAATCAAGAAAGTATCAAAAAAACTCAATACTATGGCCGACGATCAAGTTCTTGACATGTTTATACGTACACAAAAAAAACAGAATCAAGTACATCTTTATTCAGTAAAAACATGACACCGGAGCCAAACCGGAATGCAATATAGCTATTCATACTAAAAGAACTTTTCATTAATGAATCAAGAAAGTATCAAGAAAACTCAATGCTTTGGCGATGATCAAGTTCTGGATCTACTTTATACGTACAAAAAAAAAAAAGAATCAAGTACATCTTTAATCAGTAAAAACATGACGCGGAGCCAAACCGGAATGCAATATAGCTATTCTTACTAGAAGAACTTTTCATTCATGAATTAAGAAAGTATCAAGAAAACTTAATTCTATGGCCGACGATCAAGATCTTGACCTACTTTATATGTACACAAAAAAATAAAGTTAAGGACATCTTTAATTAGTAAAACATGACATCGAAGCTAAACCAGAATACAATACAACTATTCATACTAGAAGAACTTTTCATTCATGAATTAAGAAAGTATTAAGAAAACTCAATGCTATGGCCTACGATCAAGTTCTTGGCCTGTTTATACATACAAAAAAAACAGAATCAAGTACATTTTTAATCAGTAAAAATATGATGCCGGAACCAAACTGAAATGCAATACAACTATTCATACTAGAAGAACTTTTCATTCATAAATCAAGAAAGTATCAAGAAAACTCAATGCTATGGCTGACGATCAAGTTTCTAATCTGATTTATACGTATACAAAAAAAAAAGTACATCTTTAATCAGTAAAAATTACGTCGGAGCCAAACCGAAATGCAATAAAGCTATTCATACTAGAAGAACTTTTTATTCATGAATCAAGAAAGTATCAAAAAAACTCAATACTATGGCCGACGATCAAGTTCTTGACATGTTTATATACAAAAAATATAATCAAGTACATCTTTAATCAGTAAAAACATGATGCCGAGCCAAACCGGAATGCAATACAGCTATTCATACTAAAAGAACTTTTCATTCATGAATCAAGAAAGTATCAGGAAAACTCAATGCTATAGCCGACGATCAAGTTCTTGACCTGCTGTATATGTACATAAAAAAATGTAGAATCACGTACATCTTTAATCAGTAAAAACATGACACCGGAGCCAAATCGAATGCAATACAGTTATTCATACTAGAAGAACTTTTCATTCGTGAATCAAGAAAGTATCAAAAAAACTCAATGCTATGGCGATGATCAAGTTCTGGATCAGCTTTATACATACACAAAAAAGAGAATCAAGTACATCTTTAATTAGTAAAAACATGATGCCGAGCCAAACCGGAATGCAATACAGCTATTCATTATAGAAGAACTTTTCATTCATGAATCAAGAAATTACCAAGAAAACTTAATGCTATGGCCGATGATCAAGTTCTTGACCTGCTTTATATGTACAAAAAAAAAATAGAATCAAGTACATCTTTAATCAGTAAAAACATGACGCCGAGCCAAACCGGAATGCAATACAACTATTCATACTAGAAGAACTTTTCATTCATGAATCAACAAAGTATCAAGAAAAATCAATGCTATGGCCAACGATCAAGTTCTTGACCTGCTTTATACATACAAAAAAAAAAACAGAATCAAATACATCTTTAATCAGTAAAACATGACGCCAGAGCCAAACTGGAATGCAATGCAGCTATTTCAGAGTAAGCAGCCTCTGATTCCATTCGCTCTTGTTCATTCTAAGTACTTAGCCCATCAAAGATATCGACAGAAACAAGAAATGCTATCAGTTTTTTTTTGTTATGAACGTAATATTTATGAATTGAGAGGTTAGTTGAACGCTTAAACCGGTTCCCACAATCCTTGCACACTTGCTTAAACTTCTTGAGCTTGCTATCATAATGCATTTTCAGTTGTTTCTTATCTTTCTTGAAAACATCCTTTTTCATCTTCAAACAACAAACAAGACAGCAATACCTCTTGCAGTGTAGATCTCTATCTCAGATGCCGAAAGGGGTGGTTCCGGGAGTGGAAGTTCTGGTGCACCTTCTTCGTCATTCTTGTCCCTTTCGTCCCCGTCAAAAACATCGTTCTTATCGTCCTCCATCGTCAAGAATAGCTGGAGGGTTTTGAGATGGGTCGAGGTGCAAGAATAAGGTCAGGATGGGTGAGGCGGCGATAGCGAAGAACAGGGCAAAGAACAGGCAAGAGAGCTGGGGGAGGAATGGCCACGAGAAAATGATTGCCTCGCAAAGAGTGATGGTCCGATGGAGCAACGATCGCAACCCGAGGCAGGAGAGTTGGGGGCGAGGGTGGGGGAGAAAAATGGTTGCAACAATCGCAAGACTCAATGAGTAGTTAGGCAAGCAATCAGTAAAAACATGACGCGGAGCCAAACCAGAATGCAATATAACTATTAATACTAGAAGAACTTTTCATTCATGAATCAAGAAAGTATGAAGAAAACTCAATGCTCTGGCCGACAATTAAGTTCTTGACCTGCTTTATACGTACAAAAAAATAGAATCAAGTACATCTTTAACAGTAAAAATATGATGCCGAAGCCTAACAAGAATGCAATACAGCTACTCATACTAGAAGAACTTTTCATTCATGGATCAAGAAAGTATCAAGAAAACTCAATGCTATGGCGACGATCAAGTTCTTCACCTGATTTATACGTACATAAAAAAATAGAATCAAGTACATCTTTAATCAGTAAAAATGACGCTGGGCCAAACCGGAATGCAATACAGCTATTCATACTGTAAGAACCTTTCATTCATTAATCAAGAAAGTATCAAGAAAACTCAATACTATGGCCGACGATCAAGTTCTTGACCCTTTTTATACGTACACAAAAAAATAGAATCAAGTACATCTTTAATCAGTAAAAACATGACGCCGGAGCTAAACCGGAATGCAATACATCTATTCATACTAAAAGACTTTTCATTCATGAATTAAGAAAGTATCAAAAAACTCAATACTATGGCCGACGATCAAGTTCTGACCTACATATACAGACACATAAAAAACAGAATCAAGTACATCTTTAATTAGTAAAAACATGATGCCGGAGCGAAACTGGAATGCAATATAACTATTATACTAAAAGAACTTTTCATTCATGAATCAAGAAAGTATCAAGAAAACTCAATGCTATGGAAGATCAAGTTCTTGACCTGCTTTATACGTACAAAAACAAAAAACAAAATCAAGTACATCTTTAATCAGTAAAAACATGACGCCCGAGCCAAATCGGAATGCAATACATCTATCTCTGTTGCCGAAAGGGATGGTTCCGGGAGAAAAATTCTGGTGCACCTTCTTCGTCATTCTTGTCCCTTTCGTCCCCATTAAAAACATCGTTCTCGTTGTCCTCCATCATCAAGAATAGCTGAAGGGTTTTGAGATGGGTCGAGGTCGCAAGAATAAGGTCAGGATGGGCGAGGCGGCGATATCGAAAACAGGGCAAAGAATAGGCAAGAGAGCTGGGGAGGAATGGCCGCGAGAAATGGTTGCCTCGCAAAGAGTGATGGCCGATGGAGCAACGATCGCAACCCGAGGCAGGAGAGTTGGGAGTGAGGATGGGAAGGAAAATGGTTGCAACGATCGCAAGACTCAATGAGTAGTTAGGCAAGCAATCAATAAAAACATGACGCCGGAGCCAAACCAGAATGCAATACAACTACTAATACTAGAATAATTTTTCATTCATGAATCAAGAAAGTATGAAGAAAACTCAATGCTATGACCGACAATTAAGTTCTTGACCTACTTTATATGTATAAAAAAATAGAATCAAGTACATCTTTAATCAGTAAAAATATGACGCCGGAGCCTAACAGAATGCAATACAGCTATTCATACTTGAAGAACTTTTCATTCATGAATCAAGAAAGTATCAAGAAAACTCAATGCTATGGCGACGATCAATTTTTTCTGATTTATACGTACACAAAAAAAACAGAATCAAGTACATCTTTAATCAGCAAAAATGACGCTAGAGCCAAACCGGAATGCAATACAGCTATTCATACTAGAAGAACTTTTCATTCATGAATCAAGAAAGTATCAAGAAAACTCAATACTATGGCCGACGATCAAGATTTTGACCTACTTTATACGTACAAAAAAAAGAATCATCTACATCTTTAATCAGTAAAAACATGACATTGGAGACAAACAGGAATGCAATTCAGCTATTCATATTAGAAGAACTTTTCATTCATGAATCAAGAAAGTGTTAAGAAAACTCAATGCTATGGCAATGATCAAGTTCTGGATCTACTTTATACGTACATAAAAAAAAACAGAATCAAGTACATCTTTAATCAGTAAAAAATGACGCTAGAGAAAAACTGGAATAAAATAGCTATTCATACTAAAAGAACTTTTCATTCATGAATCAAAAAAGTATCAAGAAAACTCAATGCTATGGCGACGATCAAGTTCTTGACCTCCTTATATATACACATAAAAAAACAGAATCAAATACATCTTTAATTAGTAAAAACATGACGTCGGAGCGAAATTGGAATGCAATACAACTATTCATACTAAAAGAACATTTCATTCATGAATCAAGAAAGTATCAAGAAAACTCAATGCTATTGCCGACGATTAAGTTCTTGACCTGCTTTATACGTACACAAAAAAAAAGAATCAAGTACATCTTTAATCAGTAAAACATGATGTCCGAGCCAAACCAGAATGCAATATATCTATTCTTATAAGAACTTTTCATTCATGAATCAAGAAAGTATCAAGAAAACTCAAAGCTATGGCTGACGATCAAGTTCTTGACCTGCTTTATACGTACAAAAAAAAAGAATCAAGTACATCTTTAATCAGAAAAAACATGACGCTAGAGCCAAATCAGAATAAAATATAGCTATTCATACTAGAAGAACTTTTCATTCATGAATCAACACAGTATCAAGAAAACTCAATGCTATGGCCAATGATCAAGTTCTTGACTCGCTTTATACATACACAAAATAACAGAATCAAATACATCTTCAATCAGTAAAAACATGACGTCGGAGCCAAACTGGAATGCAATGCAGCTATTTCAGAGTAAGTAGCCTCTGATTCCATTCGCTCTTGTTCATTCTAAGTACTTAGCCCATCAAAGATATCGACAGAAACAAGAAATACTATCATTTTTTTGTTGTGAACGTAATATTTATGAGTTGAGAGGTTAGTTGAACGCTTAAACCAGTTCCCACAATCCTTGCACGCTTGCTTAAACTTCTTGTGCTTGCTATCATAATGCATTTTCAGTTTTTTCTTATCTTTCTTGAAAACATCCTTTTTCATCTTCAAACAACAAACAAGACAGCGAATACCTTTTCAAGTGTAGATCTCTATCTCAGATGCCAAAAGGGATGGTTCGGGAGTAGAAGTTTTGGTGCACCTTCTTCATCATTCTTGTCCCTTTCATCCCCATCAAAACATCGTTCTCGTTGTCCTCCATAGTCAAGAATAGCTGGAGGGTTTTGAGATGGGTCGAGGTCACAAGAATAAGGTCAGGATGGGTGAGGCGACGATAGCGAAGAACAGGGCAAAGAACAGGCAAGAGAGCTGGGGGAGGAATAACCGCGAGAAAATGATTGCCTCGCAAAGAGTGATGGCTTGATGGAGCAACGATCGCAACCCGAGGCAGGAGAGTTGAGGGCGAGGGTGGGGGAGAAAAATGGTTGCAATGATCGCAAGACTAATGAGTAGTTAGGCAAGCAATCAGTAAAAACATGATGCCGGAGCCAAACCAGAATGCAATACAACTATAATACTAGAAGAACTTTTCATTCATGAATCAAGAAAGTATGAAGAAAACTCAATGCTATGGCCGACAATTAAGTTCTTGACCTGCTTTATACGTAAAAAAAAATAGAATCAAGTACATCTTTAATCAGTAAAAACATGACGCCGAAGCCTAACAAGAATGCAATACAGCTATTCATACTAAGAACTTTTCATTCATGAATCAAGAAAGTATCAAGAAAACTCAATGCTATGGCCGACGATCAATTTCTTCACCTTTTATACGTACACAAAAAAAACAGAATCAAGTACATCTTTAATCAGCAAAAAACATGACGCTAGAGCCAAACCAGAATGCAATACCTATTCATATAGAAGAACTTTTCATTCATGAATAAAGAAAGTATCAAGAAAACTCAATACTATGGCCGACGATTTTGACCTGCTTTACGTACAAAAAAAGAATCATCTACATCTTTAATCAGTAAAAATGACGTTGGAGCAAACAGGAATGCAATCAGCTATCATATTAGAAGAACTTTTCATTCATGAATCAAGAAAGTATCAAGAAAACTCATGCTATGAACGATCAAGTTCTTGATCTACTTTATATGTACATAAAAAAAAAGAATCAAGTACATCTTTAATCAGTAAAAAATGACGCGGAGCCAAACTGGAATAAAATACAGCTATTCATACTAAAAGAACTTTTCATTCATGAATCAAAAAGTATCAAGAAAACTCAATTCTATGGCCGACGATCAAGTTCTTGACCTGCTTATACATACACAAAAAAAATAGAATCAAATACATCTTTAATTAGTAAAAATATGACGCCGGAGCGAAATCTAAATGCAATACATCTATTCATACTAAAAAAACTTTCATTCATGAATCAAGAAAGTATCAAGAAAACTCAATGCTATTGCCGACGATTAAGTTCTTGACCTGCTTTATATGTACACAAAAAAAAGAATCAAGTACATCTTTAATCAGTTAAAAACATGATGTCCGAGCCAAATGAATGCAATACATCTATTCATATAGAGAACTTTTCATTCATGAATCAAGAAAGTATCAAAAAACTCAATGCTATGGCCAATGACGATCAAGTTCTTGACCTGCTTTATAAACAAAAAAAAGAATCAAGTACATCTTTAATCAAAAAACATGACGCCGAGCCAAATCGAATAAATACAGCTATTCATACTAGAAGAATTTTTATTCATGAATCAACACAGTATCAAGAAAACTCAATGCTATGGCCAACGATCAAGTTCTTGACTGCTTTTATACATACACAAAAATAACAGAATCAAATACATCTTCAATCAGTAAAAATATGACGCCGGAGCCAAACTGGAATGCAATGCACTATTTCAGAGTAAGTAGCCTCTGATTCCATTCGCTCTTGTTCATTCTAAGTACTTAGCCCATCAAAGATATCGACAGAAACAAGAAATGCTATCATTTTTTTGTTGTGAACGTAATATTTATGAATTGAGAGGTTAGTTGAACGCTTAAACCAATTCCCACAATCCTTGCACGTTGCTTAAACTTCTTGTGCTTGCTATCATAATGCATTTTCAGTTTTTTCTTATCTTTCTTGAAAACATCCTTTTTCATCTTCAAAACAAACAAGACAGCAAATACCTTTTGCAGTTAGATCTCTATCTCAGATGCTAAAAGGGGTGGTTCCGGGAGTAGAAGTTTTGTTGCACCTTCTTCGTCATTCTTGTCCCTTTCGTCCCCGTCAATAACATTGTTCTCGTTATCCTCCATCGTCAAGAATAGCTGGAGGGTTTTGAGATGGGTCGAGGTCGCAAGAATAAGGTCAGGATGGGTGAGGCGATGATAGTGAAGAACAGGGCAAAGAACAGGCAAGAGAGCTGGGGGAGGAATGACTGCGAGAAAATGATGCCTCGCAAAGAGTTATGGCCCGATGGAGCAATGATCGCAACCCGAGGCAGGAGAGTTGGGGGCGAGGGTGGGGGAAGGAAAATGGTTGCAACGATCGCAAGACTCAATGAGTTTAGGCAAGCAATCAGTAAAAATGACGAGCCAAACCAGAATGCAATACAACTATTAATACTAGAATAACTTTTCATTCATGAATCAAGAAAGTATGAAAAACTCAATGCTCTGGCCAACAATTAAGTTCTTGACCTGCTTTATACGTACAAAAAAAATAGAATCAAGTATCTTTAATCAGTAAAAACATAATGCCGAGCCTAACAAGAATGCAATAGCTATTCATACTAAGAACTTTCATCATTAATCAAGAAAGTATCANTCGATGGAGGAATCAGTCGACGGCAGCCGAGCTCCTCCCCACCCTCTCTCTCTTTTTCTCTCTCTTTCGATCTCTTTCTCCTTGCCGCGGCCTGTTACAGTGTCGGCGGCACGGCCGGCCACTATGGCCGGCCGGAGCTCCACCGGATGTACGCCAGGCGCCGGTGGAGGTCACCGACCGCCGTTCAGGCCTGGCGAGGCGGCGAGCACGCCGCCGGACCCAAACCAAGATCAAGACCGGCTATTGCAGATGCAGCCTGAACGGTTGCGACTCGCAAGCATCCTCTGCCTCATTCTCTCTCTCTCATTCAATTCCTCCGCCACGTCCTTCCTTCCTCTCTTTCTCTCAAGAATGGGAAGGATCAAGGAAGCTCACCTGATGGCTGTTGCAGACACGGCAAAGATTAGGGGAACTTCTTTTAAGCCGACGCAGCTAGCGCTGCAGACGCTTCGTGAGTCCGTGACACCTCCTCCTCGACCACTGTGAGCGTGGCACCGTCTCCTTCGTTGCCTCCGCGGATTGCTCCTCCTCGCTGTTGCCAGAAAGTCTGGACGAGTGGACGAGAAAGATGAAGAAAGAACTGAAGAAGTAGGGAGCCTGGGAGCGAGCTATGCCAAAAAACAAAACGAAAGAAGAAACGAGAGTTTTGACTTTTGAATCATGCCTTCTGCCAACCGTGCGACGTGTCGATGAATCATGCCTTCATGCATCTCTTCTCTAATCTCTCTCGTCGCCTCGCCGAGCGTTTTGATTTTATTTTTTTATTTAAAAAATAGCTATCATCTGGTCCGGACTTTGTTTCGAAATTCAAAATATTAATCGGTCCGATCCTGATAAAACGAATATTTGTATCCATATTTAAATATATATAAATTTATATTTATATTTGTATCTGATTAATTTTTAAATTAAATATTTAAATTTAGATTTAAATCTAATTAAACTATAAAAAATATCTAAATCTAATATGATTCAAATATAAATACATTTAAAATTTATCCGATCTATTTTCAGTTCTATCAAAAGATAACAGTGTATTTGCCGCTGTAGCTCGTTGAAGAGATTTGAATTTGATTCTTACCCTATGCGCTGTCGCATCACTCCCCCATCATCCATCAAATATCAATCTCTTCCCCCATCAGCAAAAAGGCTTCATGATGAGAACTTTGACGAAGACCCTATCAAATATCAATCCTCCAGAAGATGCCTGACACAGAAACCAGCCTCCCTCTGTGGCGTGCCAGGCCTCCATTGGCCCACAATGCGAGGCCCTTCAAGCAATCAAGCCCTCTCAGCTAATCCTAACCCTTCTCAATGCACCACAGACTTGACAGGTTACACCTATGTATATTTGTAAACTATTTATAAAAATCAAATAAAAGCAACAGGCCTTCATGCGGAGTCGTTTTTCAAACCGGTGCCAAAAGGCACCGGTTTTAAACGAAAGGTACGGGATGAAAACTTTTTATGAAAATGGTGTTAAAGGAGAAAATGTCATTTCAAATGACGTTTTTCCCCTGCTTAGTCACCATTTTACTGACACTGAGGCTCGGCCCCGTCAGCTGGGGTGCTGATAGGGGCCAAGACGAAATCGCCACATGGTGTGACGATTCCAACTCTAATTGGAATCGCCACATGGTGTGGCGATTTCATTGTTGAAATCGCCACACCATGTGGCGATTTCAACTCAGGCCCCCCGACCAGAGAGCCTCCGATCGGGGGTTGTTTTAAAGGGCTTCCAGCCCTTTTTCATCCGCTTGCTTGAAGCCTAAGTCCAACTTGCTTGAAGTTCCTTTGCTTGCCGGAGAGATTTGGGGGATTCTGTCAAGGTAGATACACATTCCATTCTTAAACTGATTTTTATATGCATGAGATGTGTGTGTATACACTCCCTCATATAATTGATATTAATATATTTTTTTTTGACAAAGAAGAAAGCAATATAGATGTTTTATTTTGCTATCATCATGAGAGATTAAATGTTCCATACCTTGGGAACCAATATGTGCTAAATGCTACTAAACACATCTCATGCATATTTGAATTTTTTTGTTGTTTGTTGCTGATCAGAGATAAATTTGATCACCTTTTTTCAGATGGAAACTGTACGTGTTTTACTATATTATGATGGATCAATTGAACATGGTGGCCAAGAAGGGATACATTATAATCAACCTCCTCGTAAATGTTTGAAATTGAGTACGGGAACATGCTTCGCTGAGTTGGTTGATCAGATACGTACAGTTCTAACAATTCCAGAACAGAGACATATCATCAGATTGATGTGGAGATCTCCAACATTGCATCAAAAATATGTGCTTCTTCCAATTGAGGACGACGACGATGTGGAGCACATGTTGATATTTCCCTCAAAGTTTTTAGAATATCGATGTATTGAAGTCTATGTGTTAAAGGATGATGTTCCTGAGCCATATAGTGTTGGTCATGTAGAGAATGTTCGAGACAGTTCTCCTATTGCCCAGCAGCAGGAACAGGTTAGGCCTATAGTGGATTTCCCAATGATTGAGGGAATGATGCCAGCTGTACAAAGTGATGATGTGGTAAACAATCAGTGTAATATTGATAGTCGGGGAATGGAGTCAGACGAAAGTGCAGATGATGACTATTGGCCTGAACATGACGACTCAGAAGAAGAGTCATATGAAGATGAAGAGTCATATGGAGACGTGGTAGTTCATGACACTGGCTTTAGTTCGATTCCTGCATACACTCATCCAGACCCTATTCCAACTCAGGTACATGATCATCAAGCCTTTGCATATGAACAAGTTCCAGAATTTTATAACGAGTTAAATTTGCAAGATGGTGGATGTGTCAGTACTCCAAGAGAGTTGCCCTTCAAATCTCAATTTTGGGATCCATCAATGACTGAGTTTGCTAAAGGATTATTGTTTAATACTAAAGATGAACTGAAGAGAGCATGTGAAATGTATCACATCAAGAAGCATCGCACATATAATGTTGTGGAGTCGAAGAAACTATTTTGGTCGGTGAGATGTGCCTCTTCAAGTACTGCCCAACGGTGTCCGTGGAGGTTGCGTGCTACCAAGTTGAAGAAGCATGGATTTTTTGAGATCACAAGGTATGAAGGGTTGCACTCTTGTTTATTCAGTAATTTAACTCAGGATAACAAACATATTACATCTCGAGTTATTAGCCATGCTGTTCGACACATAGTGGAGAAAGATCCAAGTGTGAATATTGAAGCTATTATAGTAACCATTGCAGAACAATTTCACTATACAGTGTCATATGCCAAAGCATGGCATGGAAAGCAGAGGGCATTGATTGATATATTTGGTGAATGGGAACCGTCATATGCAAAGCTCCCTAGATACATGCTTGCACTGCAGAATGCTAACCCTGGAACAGTTGTATGTTGGGATTTCTACAGTGAAGCTAGTTCTTCTGAACGGGTCTTGAATTATGTATTTTGGGCATTTCAACCATCTGTTGAGGGGTTTCAGTATTGTCACCCGGTGATTTCTATTGATGGAACACATCTTTATGGAAAGTACCGAGGGAAGATGCTGATCGCAACAGGCACTGATGCTGGTAATATGATATTTCCATTGGCCTATGCAATTGTGGATGAAGAGAGTACAGCTAGCTGGAGCTGGTTTTTGCTGAGGCTTAGGAGGCATGTTGTGAAAGATAGAAATGGGATTTGTCTTATATCTGACCGACATCCTAGTATACTAAGTGCCATAGCTGATAATGAAATTGGATGGGCTCCACCAAGAGCTTATCATCGATATTGTTTGAGACATGTTTGCAGTAATTTCAACTCGAGATTCTCAAATGTTCAGTTGAAAAGAGCAGTATGGAGAGCTGGGAGCGAACATCAGCTTCGGAAGTTTAACTTTCTGATGGAAAGGATTAAAACAGTCAATGCAGAGGCTTGGACTTGGCTATCGGAGTTAGAGCCGGAGAAGTGGACATTGGTACATGATGGGGGCTTTCGTTACGGCACATTGATAACCAATCTCTCGGAAGTTTTTAATTGCATGTTGAGGGGAGCTAGAAATGTTTCAATTACTGCGTGTGTGCAGATGACATTTCATCGTCTTGTTAAATACTTCAACACGAGACGCGCAGAAGCCTTAAGGTATGTACAGGAGAACCCTAACAACCTTTCCACTCCTCATATTTCGATTAAGATTGCTGAAGGTCAGGCCAAAGCTAATTAGCACAGAGTAACTAGATACAACATGCAAAGAGCTACTTATGAAGTAGTGACAAGGAGGTTCAGTGAAGCTCTCAGGGGTGGAGGAAACGTTCAGACTGTTTCTCTTAGTGACCGTATTTGTTCATGTGGGAAGTGGACAATATATAAATATCCATGTACACATGTGTTAGCAGTGTGCCAGGAGATTGGCATGGACTCAGCGGCTTTTGTTGACGAAGTATATAGTATTCGCTCCTACATTGCTACCTGGGGTGGGGAGTTCAACCCGGTACCACATGAAGACTACTGGTTGCAAACACCAATCACGTGCATACCTGATCGGGATCGTCTTAGGCCGAAGAAAAGAGGAAAGCCAAAGTCTACTCGGATCCATAACGAGATGGATGAGGTTCAGCCTAGAAGAACAAGTCGATGTTCTATTTGCAAGCAAACATGTCATTCCAGGCGCCGATGTCCTAATGTAACCGGTGGACCTTCGGGATCTTAAATTTATGTACTCTTTAAGTTAACTGGCCATTGTGTGCCTACGATGTACTTGTCTTAGGAACAAGACTCTACTTGGGCCTATGACTTTCATAATTTATGGATGTATTTACTTGATGTCATGTTTGGCTATTGATGACGTGAGTTTCGATTGAGTTTCGGTTAAGTTTCGGTAGATCTTTGATTGAGTTCCGATCAAGCTTTAATTGAGTTTCAGCAAATGATATCTTTCTATTTTTCATTTGTCACTCAGGCAAAAACAAAAAAATTAATTTCGGACTACAATGAGTTTCCGGATTTGAGGGAGTTTCCGGATTTGGGGGGTGTTTGGCTCGGGAGCCAATTGCTGACTCTTTAAGCCCCCTGAATTACAAGTCCCATGTGCTGAAGTTTAGGGGTTGGTCTGAGAAAATCGCCACTTGGAGTGGCGATTTCAGGGTTGAAATCGCCACTTCAAGTGGCGATTTCAAAATAGGCAAAAGGCTTGCTTGAAATCGCCACATGAAGTGGTGATTTCAGCTTCTACAGCCGGGAGCATTGAAATCACCAAATGAAGTGGCGATTTCAGTTCTGAATTCTGATTTCGCCACTTCATTTTGCTGAAAAACTCGTGCACTTGGGTTTTATGTAAGTTAAGCTGTTAGCTTTGGGTTTTATGTAAGTTGTGAACTTATTGCAGATCTGGAACTCCTTTGTAGAACATTTTGGGTTGATGGATGGAATACATGGATTTCATATAGTAAGATGCCTTTTCCTTGGAATTCGATGGTTATGAACTTGGGGGCTGCAACTTAATAGTGGATGAAGCCACGGGGTGACAGCCGAGACTCCAAACTCTACCGAAAATCAGCCGAAACTAAACCGAAAGTCAACTGAAACTCAACCGAAACTCAACCAAAACTCAACCGAAACTGAACCGAGACTCGAAACTTGACTGAAACTCAACCGAAACTCAGTCGAGACTCAGCTGAAACTAAATCGAAACTCAATCGAAACTAAACCGAAACTCAGCCAAAACTCAACCGAAACGCAGCCGAAACGCAGCCGAAAGTCAAACGAAACTCAGCCGAGACTCGAAACTTGACTGAAACTCAACCGAAACTCAGTCGACACTCAGCCGAAACTCAACCGAAACTCAATCGAAAACTCAACCGTAATTGCCAATCATGAAAAAAAGTTAATGCATTAGAAGAACACAATCTCATAGAAATAAGATATTACAGATACATTTAAAAAAAGAAGTTTTACATCATATGGTTTTAGTACAACAATCTAGAAAACCTAGGTTCCACATCCTCGTCGAGGAGGTCGGCGAATACGTCCTGTTCGTCGCCTATAGGTCGCCAACGGTATAGGAACCTCATCAATCACCTGAGATACCGCGTCCTGCGTGGGGATCGCGCTAGCATTGAAAACATAATTCATAGCAGCGTTCAAATGTGACCGGGAAGCATCAGCATCCTCACATATCTCGGCGATGTCCGCATCGGCAATGTCATCAATGCGATATGCATTGTGATATTGACTGGTAGATGTACCCTCCCCAGCATCTCTCCTCTGCGAATACTCGTGTGCTAATGGGGACCGCATGCAAGAGGGCGATGGAGTATAATGAAATGTCTCCATCATCGGATCAACGTCGGCTCGTGTGAACTCTGGCACCTCCGGATAGTGTGCTGAAGGGGCTGTGCTCCGAACATGCTGATGCCGACGACGGACAATGTACCATGCGCCATCGACGTTGCGCTTCTCAAAATCTGTAGCCGCTCATCGTCCACTGGGGTGGCTAATGCCCGCTCGAGCTCGATAGTCAACTGTTGAAACCTTTCATGCTGCATACAATATGACAACAAAATTTCATATCATAGCTTAAGAACTTAAAAGTTAAAGATACCCAAAACAAATTTAAAATCAGTACCAGAAACTCATATGAAGTGCCTTCCCCTTCATAACCACTTGCACTATACTCAGAGCGGCCTACACATATTCGAGTGATGCTCCTAAACCAGGCCATATAATCGGGTGTGCATGGGAATCCTGCTACTATAGGCTCTCCCACAATCACATGCTGGCGCCGTGCATTCCATGTTGCAACATAAGTCCCGTGCACGGCATCCCATGCAGCATATGACCTTCCCCATCGATCAATCTGATGAAGATGTATCGACGTATCGCATGGACATGGTATGCATTGGCGACATCCAAATTGACGAAGCACCCGATCCGGAAAATGCCATTCAACTACATCAAAACATATCAGCGGGATCCGCGCCATCCAAATATCCGAACTAACCAAGCAGCTTGGAGGTAAAATAGAGATAACTGCCGGCGAGTAAGGACACCATAAGAACTGCATATGAAAAATTTAATTAATCATTATGCAACATAATGAATCGATTTAATTGAATTCCATATAGAACATGACATACCCGTTGTTCAGTATCATCCAACAGATCCAACTGGTTCCTATACGCACGTAGTGTATGGGTTGGAATATTTTTCATATTGTATCTTACGTGCCATCTATACCCCCACGGTGCACCTAAGTGCCAATCATCATCGGCATCCGACGGTCTAGCCTCCGAAATCTCGAGTCTCGTGGGATGGAAAATAGGAAATCATTCCCATGCCCAAATCTGCATGTTCGGATATTTCAAAATTTTAATTTATAAATAAAATTACATCGATCTCAGACATAAGTATAAAGTGTTTACCTGTAGCAGTGGGAGGTATCCTCCGATGTCAGACTGGGTAGGGCTCGTTGCACGACATAATGCTCTATATAAACCAGCCAGTGTAGCCGATCCCCAACTTAGAGCAGCAAAAGCCTCCAAGTCTTCAAGAAATGGCACGTACATCAACTTAACTAAATTACCAGAGGTATCCGGAAGAATCACTCTACCAATGATTCGAAGAAGTTGTCCCTCACAAACTGCTGCACAACCGCATCATCCACATCTTCGTCCAAGTGAAGGTCATGATAGAATTGATCAAAGAATGCTAAACGAAAATGACCTTTCGGAAATGCTTCGATGGGAGGTTCAACACCAAATAACCTCTCAAATATAGCCTGCCACTCTGGAATTGTATGGCGCGGATCTAACCCAGTAACAGCGGAACCATCAATCCGGAGGCCGTTCAGAATACTTACATCCTGTAGTGTAATGGTCGCCTCACCAAAAGGTAGATGAAATGTGTGGGTCTCTTGCTGACATCTCTCTACCAGTGCAAAAATAAGGCCGACATCCAGTCGAATCTGGCCAATCCGATATATGCCAAACATGCCGACACGATCTAGGTAGTACTGCACTCGTGGGTGTGACATTTTCGGTGTCTCTTTTCAGATATGTGCGTCATGCCGATGGCATCTAAGAACCGGTAACTCCTAAAATAAAAATATTTGATACATCCGCATCAACATAAACAATTGTTAATTAATTAAGAATCGTCGATCAATAATACATACCTCACCTTGAAATATGTTCGTTGATCTATGTAACTCTTGCAAAGTGAGAACAGTAGGATCACGAGGCCCTGGATCTAAGACATTATGAGTCATGTCTTGATAATCTGACAAAAGCAACATTTACAAGCAATCAATAAACCTTAAAAGCAACGGCTATTATTTAGATGTGATGTTATGCCATATCTACGTCATATCAGCCGCTATTATTTAGATCTGAATACAACGAATCTTATTTTAAAATATTATACTTTTCTCCATGCATATGTTTAAACTTAGCTTGCCCAAATATTTTATGCTATGCATATACTAAAATTTAGCAGGTTTTACATACATTTAAGGTTTGCTATAAAATGTACAATTATAGCATGATATATAAGGGCCGAATTATAGATCAAATGTGGGACGTTCACATCCATACAACAAAGCAAAAATAATTTGTTTATATAGAGTATGGGGTCCGAAGAATAGAAAAAAATTTATAACTAAAGAAATGTCTCATAACCTTATGGTTTATCACATATCAATAGAATATTACATGATGATCCATGGTTTAGCAAAATTATAAAGTTTAAAGAGGTTTCTTTGATGATGCTTTATCTAATGTCAAAAATTATACATAAAAATTGAGCAAACTTCATCCAAGAAACTGAATCACTAAATAGGAAACTAGACCACTAATATAACAGTGGCAACATCTTATATGAAATAAAGTTACAAAAACAATACCAAACTTCTTATTACAAAAGTTGCAGTTGAAAGCCGCAAGTCTTTCATGCTATTGATTACCTCAAAAATCTGTAGAGTGTGCATACAAAAAATAAATATGAATATGCCTCCATGTCAGCAATATTGAACCACAATCTTTTTCTTGATAATGAAATAAACTACTAGAGCTATATGTTAACTACCAATAGGCATTATCTTTTTAAAAATTCTAAATCATTTAAGTACTACAATTCTAGCTTTTTTGCTAGCTAACTTCTTGTTTAAACAAGTCTACAAAAAAAAAGAGATAAGAATACTTACCTTAAATATGCCTTCTAACATCTTTATATATCAATAGTAGTTGGATCCAATTGAAATTCTGGTAAATCTGAAAGTTGAAAAAGAGCAGTTAAGTCAAATAAAGATCTCATAAAAAAAATAATAAACTAAAAAATTTTAAAAGATACAAATATTACCTATTTGAATTTTTTTCAAGATCTTTAAATCTTTCTCTATATTTATTGGCTCCGATGACATTCAAAAGCCAATCTTGAGCACATATAATATTTTATATAATTTTTAGCACAACATAGATTAAGATCTCATCCTTCAGTGCTAAATATGGATTCTAAAGCAACTGTAGAAGTTGGAATTGCTAATACATCACGATCTATTTGAAAGATGATAGGAAGTCTAGGATCATTGAATTTTCACCATCCTAAAATATCAAAATCCTCATTATCTTCTTCAACATCCTCACTCCAATATCTAACCAATTCTGATTTGGAATCTCTGTATTCAAACTCATATTTGAACTTCTTAAATCAAAACTTCATCTTTATTATCTTTCTTTAGGTTGGTCAGTCAACCTTTATCTCATTTGAGTTTGAATTTTTTCAATTGTTTTCATGCTCTAAGATGAATTTAGTTTCTTGCATTTATTAAATAACTCATAGGTGGCTTCTGTGGCATATCATAAATGTACAAGATGGTGCCAAGTAACTCAAAAGAAAATCAATGGTCAAGAAAAATTTAAAATGATACACACCTTGAATGTTGCATTTTTTTTTTGTTCACGTCATTTTAGAGTGGAAGCATATTTTCAACCCTCTTTGAGCATAAGAATGTGGGAAAGTGATTGAAAAGGATTCTACCTTTATTCTTCTTTAAAAGAACAACTGTATTTTCAAAAGCAAAGAAAACAACACATCAGTAATGTTGCAAAGCAAGTATTTGAAACCAAAATATCCTTCAAAGAAAATACTAAACCAATTCTAACTGAAAGATCTAAAATTTCAAATTTGGTGTTTCTACGATGAACAAAAACAAGCATCATAGATAATGATCAATTTAAAAGAAAAAAACATTGATACCCGAATATACTTGATATCACGACCTAGCTAACCAATAATGTTGGCTTATTTGTAATGTTTGAAATGGTGTATTTTTGTTAGATATTGAGAAAGACAACATCAATAAAAAAAAAGACTTGATGAGCTTTTTTATTATCCATACATGCTTTATACAATTATAATTTACAAGAATACAACTTTGGTTTCATTTTGTTCAACTTAACAATTTATTATGCCCCTGATCTTTTATAATTTATTCTTTCTGAAATCAGTCGCTTCATTATCCTGGCTATATTGACAATTATCTTCATCCTACATCTCCATTTTATTATTTCTATTTGTAATTTTCTTCATCCTTGATATGTGCTTTTGGCACCAATTACTTCTTTCCTCTATAAGTCCATTTTCATAATGGACTAAAATATATAAATTCATATTATTGAACATTTTAGTAATATAGTGGAACGAATGTTTAAACAAAAGGATACTTCAAATTCTTGCTCCATCTTGATACTAAGGAATGTTAATTTACATCAATAACCTCTAGGCTTACTCTTCCTTAATCATTCACATTAATATAAGGAATTAGCTGGATCTTTCTATTAGATGAGGGCACCTGTTTTAGCATCACAAAAGATAGTATCTGCTGTTCACTTTGTAGAATATTTTCTAAAGAGAAATGTAATCTTGATATAAATTTGATGTAAGGTCATGTCCCTGATCATATTATAGCATCAACTCTTAGGTTGTGTTTGAAATAGGGGATATCCCTTCTTATTCTCAAAAGCTATAACTACAAAGGATAAGTCTGAAAAAGGTTAACTAGAGGGAATAACCCATGTTTAACCATGGGTTATCCCTTGAATTTATTCCCTAGAGAACCTAGGAATAGCTGGAGCTATCCCTTGATAGCAAAATTATTATTAAAAAAGGTAGTTATTCCCTTAGCTATCTTCTGAGTAAATTCTATCCTGTACACTGGGATAGCATTTTGAAAATCAAACACTACCTTAAGTTTTTAGACGGCATTAGTTCATCTCAGCTAATGACACCATATGAAGGACCGTGAACATATATTGTAAACTATATGTCAAATAGTGGAGCTCTTAAATAACAACTCTATAAGAAAATTAAGGTTATTATCTAGAGGAGAAAGAGAAGGAGGAGAAAGAACACGGAAAGAGAGAAAGGGAGATGGCATATCAATTGAACCTAGAGGTCTACAATCGTGGCAAGGCTGACCTTTGAATTAAAGAGGTCGAGGTCAAATGGTGGCTAAGATGGAGCAATCCGATTTTGAGGGAATTCATCGAGATTTTGATGATGACTATAAGAATAGAAAAAGAATCAAAAATTAACAAAAAATAATTCATTAAACCCTATGATTAGATGAGAAGAGAACCATCAAACCATAGAACTTGAAAGAATAAATAAGCATACACAGAAATTGGTTCAATTCAATTTTTTCAATTTTAATCCTTAAAAAAATCAGGCTGGATCGGATAACTAATTTTTTTAATAAGAAATCCAAACTGAACTAAATTACAAAAAAAATCAAATCAAATTTATCAAAATATATCGATTCAATTTGATTTTTTGGTTAATTTAAAATTATGCTCACCCCTAGACACAAGAATAATGAAAACTTTCCACTCACACAAGTTTCTTTTGATGAAAATTTAATATTTTGTATAGACCAATGAAAATATAATAATTATATGCACATCCTAATGAGTTATAAAAATAATAAGAATAATCAATAAGAATTTATTTCCATGCTAGCTGCCAAAAATGTCCCGCCTAGATCTCAAGTGGCATCATAGTTGACGTGATTAAGAAGGCCATAAGAACATGCCATTATAAGCTAGAATTACGAGAATTGATACATCTTAACATGGTGCTTCTTTCAATGACAAACAAGAGGATATATAATAACTCTACAAAAGATGTTTACTATAAATTTTTTTATCAAAATCATTTACACACTCTGTAGCTCCACTCTTCATAGTTTTTCTTATATTAAAAAACAAGTCATTTAAACTCTTTTATGGTGTATGATTTACTATTCAAAGGAATTACATATGTATTTTCATGTCTTTCGTTTGGATAATTTTGTTAAACTCCCTCATTATTTTGTTTAAATGAACATACCATGATGTATTTGCTCTTAAGAAATTTGATTAAAAAATCCACCATGTATTTTTTTTATATACATGTAAATATACACACAAACATACATATGTGCATAAAAGATAGGTCCATTCACAAATAACACAATCTTTGTGCAAATAAGTTTTAATGGTCTTTATATATAGTTCCTATTAGTGTAAGCCATGGTATCTTGAAATTATATCATAACAATAAAATTAAGATTTTAGATTTCATGAAATGAATGTGTTTTGTTATCTTCAAAGAATGAGATGTTCCACTATTCCATCCAATTTTAATAACCATCAAGTTAAATATTCTAATAAATCCCCTCTATTTTTGTTCCCTTCTTATTTCATTTGTTTCTTTTTTAATTATTTTTCTTGTTCTTTTCTTTCTTTTTTTCTCTTATTTCCTTCTTTTTCTTTTTTTTTCCTTTACTTTCCTCCTTCCTTTTTTTATCTTCTCTATTCCTTTTTTTTTTCTTTTCTTCATATTTTCTCTTTTCTTTCCTTCATTTTTTTTCCATCTTTTTTTTTTTTCTTGTCATATAATATATAAATGAATGATTATAGTCAAAACTATAGTCATGTGTTTATTAAATGAAAAAAGTGAAAAAAAATGTCAACCTTATATCCCATTGAACAGTGGATGCATCTTTGAAGGAAAGAAACCAAAATATATTGTCTCATTCTTTACACTACTCCTTTTTTGATTGAGAAGCATTGACACCCATATCAAGTTGAGCTCATTAAAATAATTAATATTGAAAAAACAATCAGTGCATTGCACATGCATTTGACTAACATGGATAAGTTCTGAAGTATTATTCTTATTCCAATCCTCATTTTCTTACGGTAATAAAATAAAATTATAAATATACTTAATTTATGCATTGTTGGGATTCAAAAACAACCGGTGCAATGCACCTATATTTAACTAATATAGATAAGTTCTGAAGTACTATTCTTATTCTAATCCCCATTTTCTCATAATAAAGAAATAAAACCGTAAAAATACCTTATGCAATGTTAGGATTCAAAAACCATAGGTATAATTATAACTTGGAGCTAAATTGTTTAATAGTTTGCTTTATTATGTTGCCTCCATTTTATCTTAAAATGCTTCTTTCAGCATATCCATATAATTAATAATTACTCAATGATATTTAAATGGATACATATAAAAGAAATCTTAGATCTTATATATATATATATAATAAACAACTATAGCATGTGTCCATTGAATAGAAGAAGAAAAAAATTCATTTGACCTTATGTCTCATTAATTAATTGATGCATCTTCAAATGGAAGAAATTGAAACATCACATCTTTATCTTACTCTTTTCATTACTTTCTTTTTATAGTTAAGAGAATTGATATCTATATATATCAAGTGAAGATCATTAAAATAATTAATATTCGAAGATTACCAATGCAACACACTAATATTTGACTAATATAAATAGGTTTTGAAGTATTATCCTTATTTCAATCCCCCATTTCCTCATAGAAATGCAGGTGCAAAGATACTTTATGGGCTACTGGATTTGAAAAGGCATAGGTACAATCATAGGTTAAAACTAAATTGTTTAATAGCTTGTTTTATTATGGTGGTGACTTTTTATCTTGAAATGCTTTTTTTTAACTTGTCACAATAGCTAATAATTACTCAATGACATTTAAATGAATAGAGACGAAAGCAAACTTAAATCTCAAGCAAACTAAGTAGATATTTTTTTTTTACTTTTGAATTTTCAATTTAGATAATAGTCAAGATTTACAATCCCTGAATGATAGTGTCTCATTTCATCGATTAGGTTGGATCCTCAAAAGTACTTTTTGTAAATGATTTCTTAAATACATCAAAAACTAAAGCTATATTTGATGGAACTGTTGATAGTAGAGCTTTTAAAAGTAAAGTTTTTTATTAAAAAACTATTTATTTTTTGATAATTATATTTTTAAAATACTATGAGACTTTAACATCAACTTGGTAACCAAACTAAATATTAAAATAAAAATTATAAAAAATATTGCATAATACTTTTTAACTATTTAGTCACTTATATTATTAAAAATTATTATATTTTCTTTTCTTAATTTATATATTATAATAATATTGTAATGCAATAATATAATATTATAATGTAAAATTATTGTAACATAATATTTTATTATTATTTAATAATTATATAAAATATATTATTATAAATTATAAAATTATAGCATAGCATAATATAATAATATTGTCTTATTTTATACTACATAATATATTATAATCATAATAAAATTGTCATATAATTATAATAATTATATTTTTATTATAATATATTATAATAATTTTTAAAATGATAATAATTTAATTAATTATACCATATTATATTGCTATAGTTATATTATATTGCTATTTTGTTATAATATTAAATGCCATTCTCTCTTTGTTAGATTTTATGACCTTTAAATTTAATAAAATTAGTTTTCTTAGACAGAGCTTTTCAGAAAAGCTTCAAATTTGAGCTTTCCCAAGTAAAGCATGGCATTTATTTTACTTTTAAAATTTTCATCAAATATCAAGCTGATGTTTGGTGTTGGAAAATATTTTTGTTCTTTGCAAAAACTTCTTCTTAAAGATTGCTTAAAAATTAATCTGTAAATTTAAATGCATAACGAAATTAAAATAAAAAGAAGGTAAGAATCGAGTTTGGACCGAGGCATGTTAAACACTGCCCTAAGAACTAGTTTTTGCCTTTTCGTGCAGGTTGTAAGCGATATGTTCCTAAGGTACAATGATCCGATTCGATTCGAATCTTTTACTACGAGTATGATCGTATGAAGGTGCAACTCAACAATTTCTTCATATGCCAAAGAAAAAGATCAACAGTAACAATAAAAAAATAATATATCAAAGAAAAAAAAGGAATTTTTTTTTTGATCCATCCTAAATCTTTAAGCTTTTTTATAGGCTTAGCTTAGAAAAGTTTCTAACGGCTTAGCTTATAATGGGATTAAAAGGCCTCGTAGCCGTTAGCTCGAATGAATTGTTTGGGCATTACTGGGCGTTCACGAACGTTGGTCCTAGCTAGCGTTCATGCACTCACGCGAGCTCCACGTCCCGCGAGCGGACGGTGCTGTCCTGTCTAGCGTTCACGCACTCGTGCGTTCCCCCTTTTTTTATTTTAAAACTTTTTTCCATCAGTTGGAGATTTTGGGCTGGAGCGGCTCGTGTTCGGCGATGGCAGCTATAAACCAGGCACATCAGCCAGGCTCTTTCGAAGCAAGCAGTCGGTGCTGTCCACATGCAGCCTACCAAACTTGTTGTCCACCCCCGGAGCCAGCCCCTGCGGCTCCTCCTCCATTTCAGCATTGACTCCTATGTACCAAGCACGAGAATCGCTAAAGAATCTGATGAAGCCCAATGCCAAATGCGACGTTTACTCTTTTGGGATGGTGTTGTTGGAGTTGATCGCCGAGAGGGTGTTTTCAGAGGTGGAGCTCTGCCGGTGGAATGCAGGGTTTGTGGTGGAGGAAAGGAATAGAATTCTAAGGATGGCCGACCCATCGCTGAGAGGCAAGGTGTGTTGGCGTAGATTGTGGCTACCTAATTGATAAGATCAAGTTTAAAGTTAAACTTTATGTCCTTAAGATAAATTCGTATGGCACTAGGGCTTACAGATTTATAACGATTGTCTCCTAGGATACAATGGTCTTCTTCTGATAAAAGCAGAACTACTATTCATCAGAATAGTGAACCAAGAATGCTATACTCTCTTTTATTCAGAGTATACAAATGCTTAAGGAGAAAATGTTTTTTCGATGGATGCTAGGAATGCATGTGGTATGTCCTTCGGTATAGATAGAAACTGATTTATTTTGATCGGTTGTGAAGGAAAAGACATGAAGGAAGGGGCTTATTGGCCGATTTGTAGTTTTGATATGAAGATCATGCTGTTTCATGCTGATCGGTGCGTATTTATATGCCGTTTCAAGATTTGATTTGTCGATCAGCGATCGGATACATATCTATACACCGTTTTGATCTACTGATCGCTCTGATCAGGTGCATGACCATATTGCAGAGCCATCTGGTCGAGCTATCTGGCTGAACCATCAGCCCAAGCTTTAGGCCAAACCATCTCGCTGAGCTATCTCGCCGAACCATCTGTCCGAACAATCTCACCGAGCTATTTGGCCGAGCTATCTTGCCGAACCATCAGCCCAAGCTTTAGGTCGAACCATCTCGCCGAGCTATCTGGCTGAACCATCTCGCCAAGCTAACTAGCCGAACCAACTTGCCTTTGACCCTATTGATCATGAAAAAATTTTAAGACTCCTCATGCTTCTCGCGACGATGCGCACGTACGAAGTACAAAGTGCGCCTACAAAGCGCCCATTGCACCCTTCGTACATGCGCATGCACGTGCGCAAACGCAAGCACAGGCGCATGGATGATGCTGCGCATCACCCTGAAGCTCTCTCCTTAAGATGAGCCCAAATGCATAAGCAGAAGAAGAGGTTTCATATAAGGTACTTCTACCCTCTTAAAACTTTCCATGTGGAACTAAAAAGGATATCACCAATTTCTCATTCAAACCAATGGGTATAACCCACGGGTTAAAACAACCTTCTCATTCAACCAATGGGTTTAACTCAAGGGTTAAAAAAACTATTTTTCAACAATCCCCCACATGAATAAAAATTGGACTTAGATCAAAGATCATCAAAGGTTTACCCCCCACACAAAATGATTTTAATGCAAATGAATATGCAGACACTATAGAGAGTATAATGGAATAAAATTGTATCAGGATAAGTAGCTTATGGCTTTGAACCTTTCTTAGTGAGTTGTTATCGATTTACTTGCTAAAAAGTGAACATGATGTCTTAAACTTTTTAGCTTTTGATGTAAACCAAAACAATAACAATCACACAACTTCTTTCTGAGCATTCTTTTGGTTCTCATGGTTGTGTTCATTTTGGCCCCGAACACCTTCTGATTTCATGAGTGCTTTAGAGAATTAAAACCTTAAAATTCTCATAGAATTAGCCTAATTCACACTCACATAGGTGATTCTTATTAAGAGTATCATGCTATACCCCATATAAATGTTCATGTCATAAGAATCATTAAGAGCAATGCTTATCCTAGTACCTTCAGTAGGTAGCACCAATTATCATAGAAATTTGTAGGATTGGACATCCTTAGTGCTATGCAAATCTCTTCATCATTTAGTTGTCCCTTTTGAACCTAGATCTTGGGACTTCAGTCAACCAGGTTGGGTATCCACTATGAAGATTTTTCTGTTATAGGCTTTAAACTCATTCCTCTCGATAAACAGTTTACTTGATCTTTTGATAACCCCTTTGTTAATGGATCTGCTAGGTTTTTCTTTGACTGAATATAGTCAATAAAAATTACATCAATTTCAAGTAACTGCTTAATGGTATTATATCTACGACATATATGTCTAGACTTACAATTATACATCTTATTCTATGCTCTAAAAATTACCGATTGACTATCCCAATATATGCATATTGCAAACAAGGCTTTGGCTAACATGAAATATCTTTTAAAAGGTTTCAAAGCCATTCTGCTTCTTCAGCAACCTTTTCTAAAGCAATAAACTCAGATTCCATAATGGATCGAGCTATACATGTTTGCTTAGAAGATTTTCATGATACAACACCTCCTCCTAAGGTGAATACATATCCACTAGTGGATTTTGTATCTTCTGTATTAGATATCCAATTTGCATCACTGTATCCTTCTAGTATAGCATGATATCTTGAATAATGTAATCCATAACTTAGGATATATCACAGATATCTTAATACCCTTATTAGAGATATCCAATGATTTGGACCTGGGTTACTAGTGAATCTGTTCAACTTATTGACAGCATATGCCATGTCAGGACGAATGCAATTCATGACATACATTAAACTGTCAATTATACATGAATATTCTAATTGAGATATGGGTTCTCCAGTATACTTAGCCAAATGTAGATTAACATATACAGGTATTTTCATTGGGCTAGTATCATATTGTTGAACTTATTTAATATTTTTTCAATATAATGAGATTAAAATAATATTATTTCTTCAGATGTTTTAGTGATTTGAATCCCTAGTATAACATCTGCAACACTCATGTTTTTCATGTCAAAATGTTTGATTAACATTTTCTTTGTCTGTTTAATCATTTCAGTATTACTACTAATGATTAACAAATCATCTACATATAAACAGATTATCACATACCCTTCAGACAAGGTTTTGACATATATACATTTGTCACATTCATTTATTTTAAATTTATTTGATAACATTACATTATCAAATTTTATATGCCATTGTTTAGGTGCTTGTTTTAATCCATATAAGGATTTAACAAGTTTACACACTTTCTTTTCTTGTCCAGGAATAATAAATCCCTCAGACTGTTCCATATATATTTCTTCATCTAATTCACCATTTAGAAAAGTAGTTTTAACATCTATTTAATGAATTTCAAAATTGTTAATCGCTGCAAAAGTGATTAACATTCTTATAGATGTTATTATATTTACTGGTGAATAGGTATCAAAGAAATATATACCTTCTTTTTATTTGAAGCCCTTAGCCACTAATCTGGCTTTATACTTGTTAATTGATCCATCAGCTTTTAGCTTTTTCTTAAATATCCACTTGCACCCCAGAGGTTTCATATTAGATGGTAAGTCTATTAACTCCTATATATAATTGTGCATGATGGACTCAATTTCACTATTAATAGCTTCTTTTCAAAAGGATGCTTCTGGATCAGATATTGCCTTTTTGAATGTCTGGGGTTCATCTTGTAATATATAAGTTACGTAATCAGGACCAAAAGACTTTGTAACTTTTGGTCTCTTACCGCGTCTGGGTTCACCTTCAGGATATTTTTCTGATGACTACTACTAGCAGTATTATCATAAATTCTTTTATTTAAACTTATTTCTAATTTTTTTTGCTTAGAAATATATTTTCAAAGAATGATGTATTCCTTGATTCCATGATTATGTTTTTTGAATATCAGATATATCCTATTTATATATAAGAAAGCAATATGCACTACTATTTTGTTCATAACCGATAAAAATACAATCAACGATTTTAGATCCTATTTTAATCTTTTTGGGGTTCAAAATAGCTACTTTAGCTAGACACCCCCATACTCTTAAGCAATTGTAAGAAGGCATCTTTTCTTTTCATAACTCATATATAGTACCATCCTTCTTCTTAAGATGTATCTTGTTAAGAATATGATTTTCAAAGAGAATTGCTTCTCCCCATAAATTCTGTGTATACTAGAATTTATCAACATAGCATTCATTATTTCTTTTAATTAGCGGCTTTTGCGTTCCGCATTTCCATTAGATTGAGGTAATAAGGAGCCATTTTTTGATGAATAATGCCATGCTCTTGATAGAATTTGTCAAAAGGTGCATCGTATTCTCCACCTTATCACTCCTTATAGCCTTAATCTTTTTACCAAGTTAATTTTTAACTTTATTTTTATAATATTTAAACATTTCTAAAGCCTCATCTTTAGACTTTAGTAGATATACATAGCAATATCTAGTTGAATAATCAATAAATGTTATAAAATATTTTTTACCTCCTCAAGTTTGAACTGACTTTAAGTCACATAGATTATTGTGAATTAAGTCAAGAGGTTCAGTATTTCTTTCCACTGAAGGAAATGATGTTTTTGCTAATTTAGCTTCAATACACACTTCGTACTTGTAATGTGGATCAATTTCATGATTAGGTAATATTCTAATTTTATTATTTTTTGTAATAAATTAAAATTTACATGTCCTAATCTATCATGCCATAAACAAGAAGAGTCAATCATATAAGCAGAAGAGGAACTTTTATTTGTTTCAAGATTTTGGTGTACAATCATTATATTAACCTTGAATAGTCCATTATTCAAGTAACCCCTTCCAATAAATATCCCCTCATTAGTGAGTACAAATTTATTAGACTCAAAAACCATACTAAAGCCATGTTTGCTTAGGAGGGATCCTGACACCAGATTCTTTCGAATATCTGGAACATGAAGTACATCATTTAATAGAAGTTGTTTTTCAGATATCATCTTGAGTATTATACGGCCAAGTCCTTCTATCTTTATCTTTGATGTAGCAGAATTTTTCATATTCAGATTTCTACCATTGATAGGAGTATATGATGAGAACATACTCTTATTAGAGCAGACATGTTTGGTAGCTTCAGTGTCGATGTACCACTCATTAGCTTTGTCAACCATGTTTGCTTCAAACACAATAGATGACAGCATCATCTCAGATACTTCTTGGGATAGGGTTTCAGTAATGTTGACTTCTTTCTTATCTTTCTCTTTGAAACGATAGTCCTTGGATTTGTGTCCTTGCTTTCCACAGACAAAGTACTTTCCCTTGAACTTATACTTCTTTGGATTGTCCTTCTTCTCTTTAAAGCCTTCGCTTGAAAACTTGCATTTTTTCTTTCCTTCTATGAGGATAGCCTTAGGCTCAGCAGGTTGTCCTCTTGTCTTCTTATCTTGGCTCTTATTGTCTTTCTCGATCCTCAGGCGAACAATTAGATCTTCAAGTCTCATCTTCTTTCGCTTATGCTTCAGATAGTTCTTGAAGTTCTTCCAAAATGGCAGTAGCTTCTCTATGATAGCTGCCACTTGGAACGACTCACTAAGAGACATTCTCTCTACATGTATCTTATGCAGGATGATCTGAAGCTCTTGGACTTGCTCCATAACAGTTTTATGGTCAACCATTTTGTAGTCTAAAAATCTTTTGACCACAAATTTCTTATGTCCAGCATCCTCTGTCTTATACTTTTTATCCAGGGATGCCCATAACTCCTTGGCAGTAGCAATACTATTGTACACATTGTACAGAGTATTATCCAAACCATTGAGGATGTAGTTCTTGCAAAGAAAGTCTGAATGCTTCTATGCTTCCACTGCAGCAATCATTTGCTTATCGATCTCTTCTTTCTTTAGGAACAATGGATCTTCATTTAGTACTCTAACCAGGTTCAGAGTGGTGAGGTTGAACAACATCATCTATTGGCACCTCTTGAAGTCGGTTCCGGAGAACTTCTCCAGTTTCTCGGCTTGAATGGATGTAGGCATGATAGCTATCTACAGCAGCACTTCCGTGATAGCAGGAATTTGTCTTAAGATTGTTAGAGCAGATTATGGCTACCTAATTGATAAAACCGAGTCTAGAGTTAAACTCTATATTCTTAAGACAAATTTGTCCCGCACTGGTGCTTATGGATTTATGACGATTATCTCCCAGGATACAATGGTCTTCTTCTAATAAAAGCAGCACTACTACTCACCAAAATAGCAAACCAAGAATGCTATACTCTTTTTTATTCAGAGTATGCAAATGCATAAGGAAGAAATATTTTTTTGATGGATGCTAAGAATGCATGTGGTATGTCCTATTTATAGGTTTGAAGTGCCTCTTCGAAGCACTCCTTCGGGATAGATAGAAACCGATTTATTTTGATCGGTTGTGAAGGAAAAGACATGAAGGAAGGGGCTTATCGGCCGATTCATAGTTTTGATATGAAGATCATGCTATTTTAGGCTGATCAGTGCATATTTATATGCTGTTTCAAGATTTGATCTACCGATCAGTGATTAAATGTGTATCTATATGCCGTTTTGATCTACTGATCGCTTCGATCAGGTGCATAACCATATTGCTAAGCCATCTGGCCAAGCTATCTCGCCGAACCATCAGCCTAAGCTTTAGGTCGAACCATCTCGCCAAACCATCGATATCTAAACCCCTCATCGTAAGATCTGGATTCAGTTATTCTTGATCGTCAGATCCATCATGAAAAAATTTTAAGACTCCTCATGCTCCTAGATTTAGTCACTCTTGACCATTAGATCCAATCGATCATGAAAATATTTTAAGACTCCTCATGCTCCTCGCAACGATGCACAAAGTGCAAAGTGCCCATTGCGCCCTTCGCACACGTGGGTGATGTTGGGAATTACGTATATTTTATATGAATCAAATTCATATATCATGCAATGAAAGATAAAAAAAATACGAATTTAATTCCCAAAGCCCAAGATCCTCATAGAACAGATTTAGTTAACAAGAAATAACACATAATTAAATAATAGATCATACCTGTGTTCTTTATTAGGGATGAAGCCTGATAAAGCCGATAAACGATTTACCAATAGCCATCCATGTGTTTAGCCTCTAACGGTGATACACGCAAAGATCTTTGGATGATGTCCTCTTAGGATTGGATGATAACCTTCTTGCGAGGGGTGCTAGCGCCTCTTTTCTTTTCAATTGATTTTTCAAATCAAGAAAAATTTCTTGATCAAGATTAAATATTGATCAATCAAAAGAGAGAGATGTTCTAGAGAGAAAAAGAATATTTTAGAAAGAGAAAGTGGGTGTTAGGCATCCAAGAGAGAGAAAAAGGAGGAGTTAGGTGTGTCTCTAGAAAGGGGGTGTCTCTCTCCTTTTTATACATGAAAAGGAGGTTGTGTGGTTTCATAAAAAAAAGGGAATTTTGTTTCAACCACCTAACCAGTCAACCATATCAAGTTGATAACAAATTATCTTAACAAATTTAGGATATTTGTTATCATGATAATGTTAGGATTACAACCACCAAACCACATCCCTAAAAAATAAAAAATTGGTTATCCCATGAAACCAACGTCGCAACCTTGGATTTGGCTTCATGATGACGCCCCAAATCATGGGGTTCCCTCCTTCATGATGTGGAGATAGGTCAATATACATCACATGTACAAAAGGTCTTTCCCTTGAACACAAAAATTCTTTCCTCTATGATGAATCCTATTCATCAATTTCATGTTCTCTCATTAAAATTGAGTCAAACTCAATCCTAATTAATTGATCATCTAATTTGAATTAAGACCAACTTAATTCCCATTTTAACTTCATCCAAAATCTTCTTAATGCACGTGACCCATTAGGTCCCTTGACACGTTGGTAATAATCATGTCCCTAATATTGACCCTAAGGATGACTTGATCAACACCTTGTCCAAGTCAATTCTTTAACCAAATCAACTCTTTGATTAAGTCAAAGAATCCATGATTATAGATCATGAGCGGCCTCTAGCAAAGCATCATGACCATCCAAGTGTTAAGGGTTTTGTTGATGTGGTCATCAACACCTATCCATGAATGGTTAACGTACGATTAAATTCCTTCGTCACATATCCCAAATCAATTAGTGGTATAGAATGTGTTGACCATGTAATTGATCTTTGTTTACTTGATCTCAGAAAAAATGACTCATATGAATTATAACTTCGAAACTATTTCGAATTTCAACTCAACCTTGCAAGGATTTAACAGTCAATTTAATCCATCAATTGGCCATGGGATATAACCCTTTCTATCAAGGGAGACGAATCCTGTCTTGATCAAACACCACCTTCATGTGCTTCATGTCATACCCAATTGACACCATATTTTCCATCCGTGGCTAGAGTGATGTTTGCATGTTGTCAAAGCATGACATTCTATATATGAGGTGCAATGAAGATCTCAAGTCAAAGGATCACTCGCATCACCATCATCAAAGATCAACCATCGACACTATATAGAATATCCATATGAGATCTCTGTGCGGATCATCCAATGCAGCGTTATAGTAACAAACATCCACGCACTTATCCAAGTATCTCTATACTTCAGCTTGCGAAATCAGCTGCTCACCACAAGGGTTAAGATATGCAATGTGTGCTAGTCTCATCAGCGCTTGACAGAGTCCAATCCTGTCTACGCATCGACTAGGGAAGTTTAAAGAATCAAACCATAATGTGCAATTTTGGATCTCATAATTTGTAATCTCTATTACAAATTCCATATGCATAGTTCACATTTTTTTGAGCTTTATTTCACAGGTGAAATATATCTAATATATATATATATATATATATATATATATACCTGGGTAGATAAAGAAACCAATAAATTTGATTTGCATTCATAAAGAAATGTGTACAAACTAGCATCTAATCCGATTGAATATAGGGCATAGACTAAAAATCTTCCACTTGCACTAGAGCCAATCACTCATGTATCTAATACCAAGTGACTCAGCATGACTATTATACTTCTGCTACGGCAGGACTTTAGTAAACGGATCGGCAATTGTTGTCCCAGATAGCAACCCAAGAGGGGAGGGTGAATTGGGTCTTTTAAAAATTTTAAACACTTTTGAAGTAAAACCCCCAACTTAAAATAAATCACATATATGCAACAATTAAGACAGAATATGCAATGAGGAGATGAAGAGGAAGAGATAAAAAGTCAAGCACTGCAAACACAGAAATTTTATAGTGGTTCGGTGTACCTACACCTACGTCCACTCCCAAGTACCTCTTGGGTCCACACTATAATCAACCTTGATTACAGCAGAGTTGTTTCACAAGATCATAACTCAAACTTATTGTTTTTTCGGGTGTACAACGAACCCAGCTGGTTTCCAAGGTTCACCAGCACAAAACCTTACACACATGCAACTGCTTGCACAAGGCAAACTGCCTCAACTGATTCAATCACCTGATTGACTCAGTTCACAAGAAGAACAAGAATGTTTGATACAATAACTGCTCCTTCAATGAGCAAATAAGACAGTTTAACTATTCAACCAAAGAGATAGAAATAAAAGCCTGATTTGTAGATCTATGTGGCTTGATTCTTCTCCTCTTTCTTGCTTTTGAATGGATCTTCCTTGAGTATTCTCTTGAAGCTCTAAAGAACAGATGAAGAACAAGAACTAGGGCTTGCTCGTTTGCTTCTTCAAACTTAGAAATCTTCTCAAAATGAAAGTGTGAAGACTAGGGATTTCTCTCTTTTCTTTTAGAGAATCAGTATGATTTTTCCTTTTGATTTTTCCTCTGATTTTCTCTCATATTTTTCTCTTCTTTTCTTCTCTATTTTTCTTGTTTTTCTCTTCTTTAAACGGTTACATCCATCATGCTTTTATAGATCCTTCCAATACTCAGAATAGATGTAAA
The DNA here is from genome assembly GCA_900491605.1 of Calamus simplicifolius. Lineage (NCBI taxonomy): Eukaryota > Viridiplantae > Streptophyta > Magnoliopsida > Arecales > Arecaceae > Calamus > Calamus simplicifolius. Next base: position 387,756 of record UESW01004785.1, read on the forward strand.
CTATCCGTTAGAATCAAAATGGAAGAAAAGTTAGGAACAAATAAGGTAATAGCCGTTGAGATTTATAATAAAAAGAAGGTTTAGAGACATTCTGACACATCTGAAAGTCATTTCTGACAATCTGGAGTTGGCTATGACTTTTCTGGGGTCGACTCTAACTTGAAATCCCCAAACAGCCATATTTGGAGTCTGCTCTAACTTTTCTGGGGTCGACACATTTTGCTTCTGGAGTCGACTCTAACTTCTTAGGTGTCGACTCTAATTTGAGACCCAAAAAACAATCTTTCTGTTTTTCTGCTGGAGTCGACTCTGTAGGTTCCAGGTGTCAACTCTAATCCATGCCATTTTCCGAAGTCGACTCTGTGATTCTAGGTGTCGACTCTAATGTCTGCAATCTTACCTTGACATTAGAATTGAGTTCCGAACTTGATTTCTCTTGAGATTTTGATCATTTAAACAAGTTATAAACTGAAACATTTAATCAAAATCATTAATAATTTCATGAGTTATACTCAAATAGTTTTTTGTATCATCAAAATTAATAATTGGGTCAACAATCTCCCCCTTTTTAATGATGACAACAACTTTGAGTATATGCATTAGAATTCATAAACATTGTAAACCTTATCAAGACTTTAAATTTGTTCAATTTAAGGAATAAGCCATAGTTTCAAAATAAGTAAAATTGATCAATAATAATTAACATGAACTGTATCAAATAAAAATTATGCTCCCCCTGCATATTGTAACCCCCCCTTTTTCTATGCATATTTCTTTTAGATTAAATGTATTTCAATTCTCATTCTCTCTCTCTCATTCATTTTCTCCCTTATGCATATACAATTCTTCTTTTCTTTTCCTTTTTTGTTATCAACAAAAAGGTGAAAAATAATTGTATAAAGAATTTTAAAGAGATATTCAGATATAGACAAATTGAAGAATAGATATAAAAGAGTAAATATCCTAAGGCTTTCATTCATAACAACCATCATTGTATCAAACATTCAAACATTGTTTCATTATATCAAAACATTCATTACATCATGTATTAAGATCTAAAATAGTAAGTGTCCTAAGTACAAGCTATCAAAATATCACAAAAGCTAAATTTTGATTTGACAGAAACTTAAAGGCTATTGGGGAGATTGTTGAGAATTTGTTGCCCTAATCTTATTGATTTTGATGATTACCAAAAGCCATGAGTATATTAAAAGATGTAATGAGTTTATTTACATGAGCAATGAATTTATTTAGAACAATCAATGAGAATGTTAAAGTATAACTTTAATCAATTTGAAAGTAACTTCAAGCTCCATGTTTAAGCTTTCAAAAAGAAATTTTATACTTCATATTAAATCAATGAGTTTTTGGAACATTTCTTGAATTGATTCCTAATGTCAATTTTATTGTATTCAAGTCAAAAATTGATTTAAAATGAATCTGGAACGAATTTCAAGTCAATCAGAAAATTCTCTGATTTTTGATACGTTCCGGAGCCGACTCTAGAGTTTCAGAGTCGACTCCACTCAGAATACAGAAATGACTGTCTGTCTCGAGTCGACCCATGTGATTTCTGAGTCGACCCCCGATTCTGTCGAGCCGACTCCATGACTGTGTGAGTCGACTCGCTCAGACACCAGAGGTGTGTTTTTCTGAGCACTTCGCGAGTCGACCCCCTTTTCATGAGTCGACCCCCGACTGTCAGGAGTCGACACTTTATTTTTGATGAGTCGACCCTTAACTTTCTGAATATTTCTATTTTTGGTATCACGACTTCGAGCCGACTCGCGGAAAGCATGAGTCGACTCCAGCAAATCTGGGCGAGATTTTTCCGAATGCCAACTCAGCGTCAACGGTAAGATTTTTAATTAACGGCTATTTTTCTTTGTTTCTAACGGCTATATTTTTGCAGAATCTATAAATAGAGAAGCCGTTTTCAAATCAAAGATATACAAATAGAGAGATATTCATTCAAGAGAAAAAAAGAGAAAAATCGGAAAAACAGAGCTTCATTTGAAAAAATCCGAGATTCAAAATAGAGTGAAAGAAAAAGTGTGAAATCAAAGGAAGCTTCCTCTGTGCTCAAGTTCAACAATCCAAGGAAGCTTCAGAAGAAAATCCAAGAGCTATTCAAGAGCAAATCAAGAGATTTTCAACATTCAAAGAAAGGAAGAAAAAGCTCAAATCCTCCAACATTCCGTGAAGAATCCAGCTGAGGCCCGATTCTACACTTCAAGGAGTTGAGAAAAGAAGAAAAGAAAAGCTCAAAGCCAACCAACTGCAAATCAGGCTTTTCTAAACTTTGTTCTTTTATTTGTTATCTGCTCATTAAGGAGCTTTGTAATTGAAAAACAACATTTCTATTATTTGTGTCTAGTTCAATCTGGGGGATTGAACTAGTGGAGGTAGTCTTACCTCGGTACAAGCTTGGTAAAGCTTGTGTTAGGGTTTTTGTGCTGGTGAGCCCTTGAAAACCAGCTGGGTTCGTTGTGATCCCGGGAAAACAACAAGTTTGAGTTGTGAGCTTGTAAAACAACTCTGCTGTAATCAGGGTGATTATAGTGTGGACCCAAGTGAATCTTGGGAGTGGACGTAGGTGTTGGATACACCGAACCACTATAAAATCTTTGTGTTTGCCGTGCTTCCATTGACTCTATCTCTATCTCTGTTTTATTCACTGCACTTTGTATTTACATTGCATTTGCCTTCATTCTTCTTAAGCAAACTATTTTAAAAGGCTAATTTTTAAAGAACCCAATTCACCCCCCCCCCTCTTGGGTTGTCATCTGGGCCAACAATTGGTATCAGAGCTAGTGCTCATTAGATTTTGATCACACGATCAAGAGCTAAAGATCCAAATGGCAACACAAGTTGGATCATTTGCTGAAGGTCATTCTACGAATAGACCTCCACTGTTTAATGGTTCAAATTATTCTTATTGGAAAGCTAGAATGAGGATATTCATTCAAGCTTCTGATTATGAATTATGGGGTGTTATAATTAATGGACCTAGTACACCCACACATGTTATTGATGGCACTATTGTTCCTAAGCCCGAAAGGGACTGGAATGATAATGATAGGAAGATGGCACAGCTTAACGCTAAAGCCATGAATGTTTATATTGCTCTTTAGATGCTAATGAATTTAATAGAATCTCCACATGTAATTCCGCAAAGGAGATTTGGGATAGATTAGAGGTTACCCATGAGGGTACCAACCAAGTAAAAGAATCTAAAATTAATATTCTTGTTCATAAATATGAATTGTTTAGCATGGAACAATCTGAAACCATTGCATGCATGTACACTAGATTTACAGATATTGTAAATGGTTTGAAAAGTCTTGGTAAGACATATACTAACTCTGAACTTGTTCGAAAATTCTTAGGTCATTACCAAGATCATGGGAAGCAAAAATGACAGCAATCCAAGAAGCAAAGGACCTCAACACTTACCCTTAGAGGAGCTTCTAGGATCACTTATGACCCATGAGCTGACTATGAGCAGCATGTAGAGGAGGACACAAAGAAGAAGAAAGTGATTGCCCTCAAAGCTGCAAAAGAAGAAGAGAGCAGCAGTGATGATGATGATGATGATGAAGAGACTGCTCTCTTAGCAAAAAGTTTAAAAGATTCATGAGGAGAAAGAAACCCTTCCACAAGAAGAAATTTGGAGCAAAGTGGGAAGGAGAAAAGGATAAGAACAAGGACAAGGACAAAGAAAAAGAGAAAGACCCCTTGACTTGCTATGAGTGTAATAAACCGGGGCACTTTAGGAATGAATGTCCTAAATTGAAGAAAGCCTACAAAAAGAAAAAGAAGGCTTATGTGGCGACTTGGAGTGACAGCGAGGAATCTTCTTCCGAAGAAGAAGAACAAAAGGAAGTCGCAAATGTATGTTTTATGGCGGACGACAACGATGAGGTAAGTTCCGATAACCCTTGCGATGAATTTGCTTTGATGAATTATTTGATGCTTTTAATGAACTTGTTGGGATTTCAAGGTTTTGAAAAAGAAATACAAGATTTTGAAAAATGAAAATTTAACTTTCATTAAAGAAAAGGAAATCTTAATAATGAAGTTAAGAAACTTAAATCTGAAAATGAAATTTTGGTAAAAGAAAAGAATCAATTCCAATGAAAATGATAAACTAAGGAAAGAGGTTGAAAAACATAAGAACATAGTTGATAAGTTTACATTAAGCTCAACTAAATTAGACATGTTATTAAATAGTCAAAAAGCAGTTTTTGACAAAGCCGGATTAGGATATAACACTTTAAGAAAACAAAAATCACTTAAAAATATTTTTGTGTGCTGGCCAAAGTAATTTTACATGCTTTAAATGTAATCAAAAGGACATAAATCTTATGAATGTAAAATTCTAAAACCTAATAAAAACTTAAATGTTAAAGGAAGAAAATATGGGTTCCGAAAGGAACAATATTTGTTGCTACTAACCATGAAGGACCCAAGAAAGCTTGGGTACCTAAACATAAAGTTTGATTTCATTGCAGGAATGTCTTGTGGCCAAGAGATCAAAGAGAAAGTGGTATCTTGATAGTGGCTGCTCAAGACATATGACGGGTGACAAAGAAGAATTCATCACCCTTGAAGAAAAGAAAGGAGGAGTTGTTACATTTGGCGACAATGGCAAAGGCCAAATCTTGGGGTTTGGTAACATTCAAATAACTCCCTCCACATATATTGAAAATGTACTTTATGTTGATGGTTTAAAGCATAACTTAATTAGTATAAGTCAATTATGTGACAAAGGTTTTAAAGTATCATTTGAATCTTCTTATGCACAGTAGCTAATCCCATTGATAATAGCATTGTTTTTATTGGAAATAGAAATGGCAATGTATACTTGATTGACTTAGACAATTTGTCTACTAATAATCATTGCTTAGTTGCTAATAATGCTAATATGAATGAGATTGGTTGGTTGTGGCATCGAAGATTAGGTCACGCAAGCACACACCTAATTTCAAAACTAATTAAAATGGATTTAGTAAAAGGTTACCTAAAATAGATTTTGAAAATAACAAAATATGTGATGCATGTCAGTTTGGAAAACAAACAAGAAGTTCTTTCAAATCTAAAAATGTTGTTTCAACTTCTAGGCCATTAGAGCTACTTCACATGGACCTTTTTGGACCAACTAGAACCACAAGTCTAGGAGGAAAGAAATATGGTCTTGTGATAGTAGATGATTACTCTAGATTCACTTGGGTAATGTTTTTAGCTCACAAAGATGAGACTTTCTCGATATTCTTCAAGAAAGTAACAAATGAGAAAAACACTACCATAGTGTCTCTAAGAAGTGATCATGGAACTGAATTTGAAAATCACTTATTTGAAAGTTTTTGCAATGAAAATGGTATTAATCATAATTTTTCTGCACCTAGGACCCCACAACAAAATGGAGTAGTTGAAAGGAAAAATAGGACTCTAGAAGACATGGCCCGTACCATGCTATGTGAAAGTAAACTCCCGAAATACTTTTGGGCGGAAGCTATTAACACAGCATGTTACATCCTAAATAGAGCTTTAATAAGACCTATTTTAAAGAAAACACCTTATGAATTATGGCATGATAGAAAACCCAACATTAAATATTTTCATGCATTTGGTTGTAAATGTTTTGTTCACAATAATGGTAAAAATAATTTAGGCAAATTTGATGCTAAATCTGATGAAGGAATATTCTTAGGATACTCAATAACTAGTAAAGCATATAGAGTATTTAACAAGAAAACTTTAGTTGTTGAAGAATCCATTCATGTAGTTTTTGATGAATCTTTAGCAACTCGTTCCGAAAAATTTGATGATGAAGAAGATACAAACATAATTGAGAAAGATCTTGAAAAATTAAATATTGATGTATCTTCAGATCATGAGCAAGACGCTAAAGATAATGATTCACCTAAGGATGATGATACTAACACTAATCATAATGATATAGATCTACCTAGGGATTGGAGATATGCTTATAGTCACCCTAAGGAATTGATTATAGGTGATCCATCTCAAGGAATAAGAACTAGATCATCTATGAGAAATATTAGTAATCATCTTGCATTTGTATCACAAATTGAACCTAAAACTATTGAAGAAGCTGAAAAAGATAATAATTGGATGTTAGCAATGCAAGAAGAATTAAATCAATTCACTAGAAATAATGTATGGACATTAGTAGAAAGACCTAAAAATCATTCTGTTATAGGATCAAAATGGATATTTAGAAATAAACTAGATGAAAATGGCATAGTAATTAGAAACAAAGCTAGATTAGTTGCAAAAGGATATAATCAAGAAGAAGGTATTGATTTTGATGAAACCTTTGCACCAGTAGCTAGATTAGAAGCCATTAGACTATTACTTGCATTTGCATGTCACATGAATTTTAACTTATTTCAAATGGATGTAAAAAGTGCTTTTCTAAATGGATTTATAAATGAAGAAGTATATGTAGAACAACCACCAGGTTTTGAAGATCATGAATTTTCAAATCACGTTTTTAAATTGCACAAAGCATTATATGGTTTGAAACAAGCACCTAGAGCTTGGTATGATAGATTAAGTAAATTCTTAATTGAAAATGATTTTATAAGAGGAAATGTTGATAAAACATTGTTTTTGAAAAGAAAAGGTAAAGATTTATTAGTAGTTCAAATATATGTTGATGATATCATTTTTGGTGCTACTAACAATCTTCTATGTCAAGAGTTTGCTAAGTTGATGCAGGGCGAATTTGAAATGAGCATGATGGGAGAACTCAACTTCTTCCTTGGACTCCAAATCAAACAAAGCAAAGAGGGAATCTTTATCAACCAAACAAAATACACAAGAGAAATTCTAAAGAAGTTTGGTATGGAATCAATCAAACCCCTCGGAACACCAATGAGTCCTTCATGCAAGCTGGACAAAGATGAAGAAGGTAAGAAGGTTGATCAAAAATATTATCGAGGTATAATCGGATCCCTACTTTACTTAACTGCAAGTAGACCAGACATAATGTTTGCTGTTTGCTTATGTGCTAGATTTCAGTCTGAACCTAAAGAATCACATTTAATTGCTGTTAAAAGAATACTAAGATACTTAAGTGGAACAAAAAATGTAGGTTTATGGTATTCTAGAGACTCAACATTAACTTAATTGCATACACTGATTCTGATTATGCTGGATGTAAGTTAGATAGAAAAAGCACAAGTGGTGCATGCCAATTCTTAGGAAGTAACTTAATCTCATGGTTTAGCAAAAAGCAAAATTCAGTTGCATTATCAACTACTGAAGCTGAATATGTAGCAGCTGGAAGTTGCTGTGCTCAAATCCTATGGATTAAGCGACAACTTGAAGACTATGGTATCACACTTGATAAAACACCTATAAGATGTGATAACACAAGTGCAATTAATCTAACAAAAAATCCAATTCAACATTCTAGAACTAAACACATAGAAATTAGATATCATTTTATAAGAGAACATGTAATAATGAAAATATGTCTTGATTATGTTAATACTGAAGAACAATTAGCTGATATATTTACAAAACCCTTGAGTGAAGAAAGATTCTGTTATCTTAGAGGAGAGTTAGGGATTTGTGATCCATTAGAATGAATTTGAAACCCCTAAGGAAATTTTATCTAAAATTCTTTCAAATCCTTGATCTTTAAGGAAATCTTATCTAGAATTCATATCTAATTGATCTATTAAAATCCAATGATTATTTTATCAATTTTTATGATCAATATCCGGACACATTTCAGATTATCTGAAACTTTATGTTTTTGCTCTGAAATGGTCTCGGAGCCGACTCGGTGAGTATCGGAGTCGACTCCAGGTTTCTACTGAAACTCTAGAGTCGACCCCTTCTCTGCGAGTCGACTCCACTTCGGGATAGTTTTCTGTGACTGTCCGGAGTCGACCCCTCGCTTTGCGGGAGCCGACTCGAAGTGGTCCCAGGTCGATTTATCTAGGGCAGAGTCGACTCGCCGTTCATTTCTATCGTCTCAATCTTCAAATACTCTCTCCAAAATTTTTCCAACCTTCCAAATCCTCAGAAATCCCTGATTAACCCTTCCAATAGATCAAATGGCCCCTAAAACTCGTGGATCTAACCTTGGTGCGGCCGGAGTAAAGAGGAAGAGGGCGTGAGGAAGACCGTGAGGCGTCCCGCTCGTGAGCCTTCACCGAGCTTGGATTCAACCTCATCTCTTCGACTCCAGTGCTTCTCCATCTACGGCTCCATCTCAGGTAGATAGACTTGCGATAGAGTGATAACTACCGGGAGGAAAGTGATTTTGAATTATTTGAGGCAGAGGGATTTCTTGTGGGGAGACAGTTGATTGAGATGGGTTGGGAGAAGATTTGTTCTTTAGATTGTCCTACCTACCCAGCTCTTGTCAAGGAATTTTATAAGAATCTATCTAGAGGAGACAATGGACTTGTAAGCATCGTTAGAGGAAATAGAATTTCAGTGACAGTGGATTTGCTTTCAAGATTTGGATCTTCCAGTGTCAGGAACTCTACTTTTTCTTCTGATGATAGAAGCCCAGCTCTCTAGACTGCTTAACAGGGAGATTGTTGGTTTTGAAGAAGTCTTTGCTAATCAATTATCCTTAGAATTGAGACTTCTCCACAACATTGTAGTAGAATCCTTTTCCCAAGATTGGGAGGTTTGATTATGTGTCAGAAAGAGATATATTTGTAATGGATGCATAGTAACTGGTAAACCCATTAACCTTCCAAGCATGATATTATGTGTTGGCCCAGATGGCAACCCAAGAGGGGGGGGGGTGAATTGGGTTCTTTAAAAATTAAAGCTTTTGAAATGATTTTTTTTGTGAAGAGAGTGATGAAATTAAGCAAAACAAAAGCAGAATAAATAAGAGAGAGAGAGAAAGAGATAATGCACGGCAAACACAAGGTTTTATAGTGGTTCGGTGCAATCCAACACCTACGTCCACTCCCAAGATTCACTTGGGTCCACACTATAATCTCCCTAGATTACAGCCGAGTTGTTTTACAAGCTCACAACTCAAACTTGTTGTTTTCCCGGGCGCACAACGAACCCAGCTGGTTTTCAAGGGCTCACCAGCACAAAACCCAACCGTTGTTTTAACGGGTCACAACGAACCCAACACAAGCATCCCAAGCTTACAACGAGGTACAACACCTCCACTAATTCAATCCACTGATTGAATCAGTACACAAAATAAATAAGAGTTTAATACAACAGCTCCTCTTGAGCAGAATAATCAAAATAAAGCAGGTTTAGAAAAGCCTGATTAGATAAGCTTGAATGCAGGCTTGGCTTCTTTGCTTCTCTTCTCCAACTCCTTTGAAGTGTGGAATCAGGCCTCAGCACAGATTCTCCAGCTTTGGGGCTTTTGGAGTTGGTTGAAGCTTTTCTTCTTTTTCTTCTAGGTTGGAAGATCTTGATTTGCTCTTGGTTGCTTTGGGATCTCCTCTTGAACTTTTGTAGATTGTAGAACTGGAGCACACGAATCTCTCTCTTTGATTTCACTCCTTTTGAATCTCTTCCTTTTAAAGGATTTTTCCAATGAAGCTCTGTTTTTCCCTCTTTAAAGATTTTCTTTTCTCTGATTTGAAAAGAGCTCCTCTATTTATAGATTCTGCAAAAATATATCCGTTAGAAACAAGAAAATAGCCGTTATTTGAAAATCTTACCGTTGGAGCTGAGTGTCATCGTGAAAAATTCGCCCAGATTTGGAGTCGACTCAGCTTTGGGAGTCGGCTCGAGTCGATTACCAAAAATAGAAACATTTAAAAGTTAGAGGGTCGACTCGCGAAAAAAAGTGTCGACTCCAACAGTCGGGGGTCGACTCGAAGAAAATGGGGAGTCGACTCGAGAAGCGCTCAAAAACTTTCTGGTGTCTGAGCGGAGTCGACTCACACAGTCAGGAGTCGGCTCGACAGAATCAGGGGTCGACTCGAAATCCAAGGGTCGACTCGAGAAAATCAGAAATTCTGTTACTGAGTGGAGTCGACTCTGAAACTCTAGAGTCGGCTCCGGAACGTATCAAAAATCAGAAATTTTCTGATTGACTTTGAAATTCGTTCCAGATTCATTTTAAATGATTTTTGACTTGAATACAATAAATTGACATTAAGATGAATTCAAGAATGTTTCAAAAATCATTGATTGAAATATAACATGTAAAAATTCCTTTTTGAAATCTTAAATATAGAGCTTGAAACTTCTTTTTCAAATTGATTAAAGTGAATTTAAACATTGAGAGTCCATTGATTGAATAATCAAATTTTTGATAAATAAACTCATTATTCCTTTAAAATACTCATGGCTTTTGGTAATCATCAAAATCAATAAGTTGGGGTAATTAAATAATTACAATCTCCCAAATCTTCCAACAATCTCCCCCTTTTTGATGATGACAAAAACATTGAGTATATGCATGATTGATTGAAAATTTTTTTTTCAATTTTTAGGCTTAGGCTCCCCCTAAATGAGGTAGCTCCCCCTATGAAACTCAATAATTCATTCATTTTCAATCTTTGCATTGATTGTTGCATCATATCATATAATTAAATAAAATCTCTCCCCCTTTTTTGTTATCAACAAAAAGGTAGGATAAAGTCATTGCATCAACAAATATCATTGTATCAACTTCATTGATCAAATTCATTGGTAAATCATTGCAAATTCATCAAATTCCAATACATTACTCAAACATTGCATCAACAAAGTGAACTTCATTACATCAAAATGCTAAGCATCTAATACATCAAAATAAGATTACATGAAATTCTTGTAATCCTAGTTAAGTGATCTACAATGCTCTTCATTCCTTCACATTGAGTTTACATAATCTTTAATCTTTCATCACAAAAGTACAAGCAGTTAAATCTTGTCTTGAGCTCGGCGTTGCACTTTGCATATGTCTCGATCTCCACAGATATCTTAAGTTCTTCAAAAATATTCTTCAGATCACCACTTAAGGACTGTGGATGAACTAAGAGTAGATTCAATCTTGAACCCGATCATCAAGAATAAAAGTTCCTTCAAATTCATAAATTTTTCATCAAACTCACTTTTCAATTATCTTCATGCTCACTAATCTCAGATTTAAATAAAGATCTAAGCTCTAACTGAACATCAGAAAATCCAGATGGTGAAGCAGATGTCTGAGCTGAGCAGGAACAGGAACAGGAACAGGGGCAGGAGCATCTGGAACTGAAGAGCTCAGGAGGCTCAGGTGAAGATGTCTCACAGAAGGTCCAGGGGCCTCAGTATCCATAGCTCTATCTCCAATGTTCTTCCTCTCCCATCTCCCATTCCTTTTAACAAATCCCATTCTATGAATAGTGGCCAAAGTATAATAGTCAGTGTGCCTTAATTCCTTCATTGGCTCACTCTCACCAAATACAATCCCTTGGCTTTGAAATATCTTAGTAGAATCATGCCATAGGGAACTGGACTTTCTTCTTGCCTCCACAGTCAGCTATGTACCAAATAATCATCCGGGAAATTGATAGGCTTTCCAGTCACAACAGCATCCATCACAAAGATATCTCTCTCAGAAACATAATCAAATCTGCCAGTCTTGGGAAAGATATCCTACTGCAGATATTATGAAGTAATCTCAGCTCCAAAGGTAACTGATTTGCAAAAACTTCTTCAAAACCCTCAAAATTTCTGTTCAACAATCTTGTGAGGGCAGGGATCTATCCTAAAAGGTGGATGGTCCAGATAGGGGCAAATCCAACAGTCTAGATAAAATAGTGGCAGTGATATTCAATCCAATGCCTCTCACACACTAACTAATCCATCATCTCCTCTAGTCAAATTTTGTAAAATTCCTTAACTAATGCAGGATAGTGGGACAATCTAGTGAACATATTTCTCAATCCCATTTCAATCAATTGTCTCCCAATAAAAATCCCTCATTTTCAAATAACTCAAAATCCACCTTCCTACCGGTTGTAACAACCCTATTGGCAAGAAGATCTACCTGAGGAGTGGAAGCTGGTACAGGTGAAGCACTCGGAGAAGAGAAGTGAATCCGGAGAGGCTCGCGGACGGGTCGTCGAACGGTCCTCTTCCTCTTCATTCCGGCCACTGCTAGCTCCACGGGTTTTAGGTGCCATAGATGATGGAGTGATTAATCAGAGGTTTTTGAGGTTTTGGAGGGTTTGGGAAAATTTGGAAAGGATTTGGAATGATTGGAAATGATTGGAAATGACCGAGGGGTCGACTCTGCCCTAGATAATCAACCTGGGACCACGTCGAGTCGACTCGCGCAAAGGGAGTCGGCTCCCGAGTAGTCACAGAGCATCCCGAAATGGAGTCGACTCGCGCAGAGAGGGGTCGGCTCCCGAGTTTCAGCAGAAACAGGGGTCGACTCCGATACTGTCCGAGTCGGCTCCGAGACCATTTCAGAAAAAAAATAAAATTTCTGAAATGTGTCCGGAATTTGATCATTGAAATTGATAAAAATCATTGGATTTTGAGAGATCAATTAGATATGAATTCTAGATAAGATTTCCTTAAGATTGAGAATTTGAAAGAACTCTAGATAATTTCCTTAGGGGTTTCAAATTCATTCTAAAGGATCACAAATCCCTAACTCTCCTCTAAGATAACAGAATCTTTCTTCATTAAAGGTTTTGTAAATATATCAGCTAATTGTTCTTCAGTGTTAACATAATCAAGACATATTTCATTATTTGCTACATGTTCTCTTATAAAATGATATCTAATTTCTATGTGTTTTGTTCTTGAATGTTGAATTGGATTTTTAGTTAGATTAATTGCACTTGTGTTATCACATTTTATGGGTGTTTATCAAGTGTGATACCATAGTCTTCAAGTTGTCGCTTAATCCATAGGATTTGCGCACAGCAACTTCCAGCCGCTACATATTCAGCTTCAGTAGTTGATAATGCAACTGAATTTTGCTTTTTGCTAAACCATGAGATTAAGTTACTTCCTAAGAATTGGCATGCACCACTTGTGCTTTTTCTATCTAACTTACATCCAGCATAATCAGAATCAGTGTATGCAATCAGATTTAATGTGGAGTCTCTAGAATACCATAAACCTACATTTTTTGTTCCACTTACATATCTTAGTATTCTTTTAACAGCAATTAAATGTGATTCTTTAGGTTCTGATTGAAATCTAGCACATAAGCAAACAGCAAACATATGTCTGGTCTACTTGCAGTTAAATAAAGTAGGGATCCGATTATACCTCGATAATATTTGATCAACCTTCTTACCTTCTTCATCTTTGTCCAGCTTGCATGAAGGACTCATTGGTGTTCCGAGGGGTTTCATTGATTCCATACCAAACTTCTTTAGGATTTCTCTTGTGTATTTTGTTTGGTTGATGAAGATTCCCTCTTTGCTTTGTTTGATTTGGAGTCCAAGGAAGAAGTTGAGTTCTCCCATCATGCTCATTTCAAATTCTCCCTGCATTAACTTGGCAAATTCTTGACATAGAAATTGTTAGTAGCACCAAAAATAATGTCATCAACATATATTTGAACTACAATAAATCTTTACTTTTCTTTTCAAAAACAAGTTTTATCAACATTTCCTCTTATAAAATCATTTTCAATTAAGAATTTACTTAATATCATACCAAGCTCTAGGTGCTTGTTTCAAACCATATAAAGCTTTGTGCAATTTAAAAACGTGATTTGAAAATTCGTGATCTTCAAAACCTGGTGGTTGTTCTACATAAACTTCTTCATTTATAAATCCATTTAAAAATGCACTTTTTACATCCATTTGAAATAAGTTAAAATTCATATGACATGCAAATGCAAGTAATAGTCTAATGGCTTCTAATCTAGCTACTGGTGCAAAGGTTTCATCAAAATCAATACCTTCTTCTTGATTATATCCTTTTGCAACTAATCTAGCTTTGTTTCTAATTACTATGCCATTTTCATCTAGTTTATTTCTAAAATCCATTTTGATCCTATTACTGAATGATTTTTAGGTCTTTCAACTAAAGTCCATACATTATTTCTTGTAAATTGATTTAATTCTTCTTGCATTGCTAACATCCAATTATTATCTTTTTCAGCTTCTTCAATAGTTTTAGGTTCAATTTGTGATACAAATGCAAGATGATTACTAATATTTCTCATGGATGATCTAGTTCTTATTCCTTGAGATGGATCACCTATAATCAATTCCTTAGGGATGACTATAAGCATATCTCCAATCTCTAGGAAGATCTATATCATTATGATTATTAGTATCATCATCCTTAGGTGAATCATTATCTTTAGCTTCTTGCATGATCTGAAGATACTTCAATATTAAGTTTTTCAAGATCTTTTTCAATTATGTTTGTATCTTCCTCATCATCAAGCTTTTCAGAACTAGATGCTAAAGACTCATCGAAAACTATATGAATGGATTCTTCAACTACTAAGGTTTTCTTGTTAAATACTCTATAAGCTTTACTAGTTGTTGAATATCCTAAGAATATTCCTTCATCAGATTTAGCATCAAATTTGCCTAAATTGTTTTTACCATTATTATGAATAAAACATTTACATCCAAATGCATGAAAGTATTTTATATTGGGTTTTCTTTCATTCCATAATTCATAAGGTGTTTTCTTTAAGATTGGTCTTATTAGGGCTCGATTTAAGATGTAGCATGCTGTGTTAATAGCTTCCGCCCAAAAGTACTTTGGTAGGTTACTTTCGCATAGCATGGTACGGGCCATGTCTTCTAGAGTCCTATTTTTCCTTTCAACTACACCATTTTGCTGTGGAGTCCTAGGGGCTGAAAAATTATGATTAATACCATTTTCAGTGCAGAAACTTTCAAATAAGTGATTTTCAAATTCAGTTCCATGATCACTTCTTAGAGATACTATGGTAGTGTTTTTCTCATTTGTGACTTTCTTGAAGAATTTCAGGAATATCGAGAAAGTCTCATCTTTGTGAGCTAAAAACATACCCAAGTATATCTAGAATAATCATCTACAATCACTAGACCATATTTCTTTCCTCCTAGACTTGTGGTTCTAGTTGGTCCAAAAAGGTCCATGTGAAGTAGCTCTAATGGCCTAGAAGTTGAAACAACATTTTTAGATTTGAAAGAACTTCTTGTTTGTTTTCCAAATTGACATGCATCACATATTTTGTTGTTTTCAAAATCTAGTTTAGGTAAGCCTTTAACTAAATCCATTTTAATTAATTTTGAAATAAGGTGTGTGCTTGCATGACCTAATCTACGATGCCACAACCAACTAATTTCATTTATATTAGCATTGTCAGCAATTAAGCAATGATCACTCAAAGATAATTTTTCTAGATCAACCAAGTAAACATTGCCATGTCTATAACCAGTAAATACAATGCTATTATCAATAGAATTAGTTACAGTGCATAGAAGATTTAAATGAAACATTAAAGTTTTTATCACATAATTGGCTTATACTAATTAGATTATGCTTCAAACCATCAACATAAAGTACATTATCAATAAATGTAGATGGAGTTATACGAACTTTACCAAGGCCCATAATTTGACCTTTACCATTATCGCCAAACGTAACAACTCCACCTTTCTTTTCTTCCAGGGTGATGAATTCATCTTTGTCACCCGTCATATGTCTTGAGCAGCCACTATCAAGGTACCACTTTTTTTTGATCTTTTGGCTACAAGACATTCCTGCAACATAATTTAAACTTTATGTTTAGGTACCCAAGCTTTCTTGGGTCCTTCATGGTTAGTAGCAATAAAAATTGTTCCTTTCGGAACCCAAATTTTCTTTCCTTTAGTGTTTAATTTTTCATTATTACTTATTGTTTTGCACTCAAAAGATTTATGTCCTTTTTGATTACATTTAAAACAAGTAATATTACTTTGGTTAGCTTTTACAAAAATATTTTTCAATGATTTTTGTTTTCTAAATGTGTTATACCCTAAACCTGCTTTGTCAAAAACTGCTTTTTGACTATCTAAAATCATATTTAGTTTAGTTGAGCTTAGAGTAAATTTCTCAACAATGTCTTTATACTTTTTAACATCTTTCTTTAGAAAATCATTTTCATTAGAGATTGATTCTTTTCTTTAATTAGATTTTCATTTCAGATTTAATCAAATCAATCTTATGAGCAAAATCATTCTTTTCATTAAAAAGTGTTTCCTTTTATCTTTTAAATCTTTAACTACAAGATTTAACTTCATTTTTCTCTTAATTAAATTTAAGTTTTCAGTTTTCAAAGATTTGTGTTTCTTTTTCAAAGCCTTGAAATCAATCATCAATTCATTAAAGCTTCAAACATTTCATCAAAAGTAAATTCATCATCGGGGGTTTCGGTACTTACCTCTTCGTTGTCGTCCGCCATGAAGCAAACATTTGCAACTTCTTTTTGTTCTTCTTCTTCGGAAGAAGACTCTTCACTGTCAGTCCAAGTTGCCATGTAGGCCTTTTTCTTTTTCTTATAGGCCTTCTTAAGTAAAGGACAGTCATATCTAAAATGCCCTGGCTTTTTACATTCATAACATACTAAGGGCTCTTTCTCTTTGTCCTTGTCCTTTTCCTTTTTCTTATCCTTTTCTTTTTCTCCTTCCATTTTTGATCCAAATCTCTTTTGTGGAAGGGCCTCCTTCTTTGCATAAATTTCTTGAATTTCCTTGCAAGGAGGGCTGTCTCATCATCATCATCCTCTTCATCATCGCTGCTGCTTACTTCCTTTTCCGCAGCTTTGAGGGCGATGGTCTTCTTCTTTCTTGACTCATCCTCATTGACATGTTGTTTAACTTGAAGCTCATGAGTCATTAGCGAACCAAGAAGCTCTTCCAATGGTAGGATGTTCAGATCTTTGGCTTCTTGTATGGCTGTCACCTTGGCTTCCCAAGTCCTTGGAAGTGACCTAAGAATTTTGCGAACAAGCTCAGAGTTAGTATAACTTTTCCAAGACTTTTCAAACCATTCACAATATCAGTGAATCTAGTGAACATGCATGTGATGGTTTCATTTTGTTCCATGGTAAATAATTCATATTTATGAACCAAAATATTTATCTTTGATTCTTTTACTTGGTTTGTTCCTTCATGTGTTATTTCCAACCTATCCCAAATTTCTTTTGCGGAATTACATGTTGAGATTCGGTTGAATTCATTAGAGTCTAAGGAACAATACAAAATGTTAATGGCTTTAGCATTTAGTTGTGCCATTCTCCTATCATTATCATTCCAATCCCTTTCGGGCTTAGGAACAATAGTGCCATCAACTACGTGTGTGGGTGTACTAGGTCCATTTATTATTACTCCCCACAATTCATAGTCAGAAGCTTGAATGAATATTCTCATTCTAGCTTTCCAATATGAATAGTTGGTTCCATTAAATAAAGGAGGTCTATTCGTAGAATGACCTTCAGCAAAACATGAACCACTTTGTGTTGCCATAAGGATCTTTAGCCCTTGATCGTGAGATCAAATTCTAAATGAGCACTTGCTCTGATACCAATTGTTGGCCCAGATGGCAACCCAAGAGGGGGGGGTGAATTGGGTTCTTAAAAATTTAAGACTTTTGAAATGATTTTTAAGTGTTTGCAAGAGAGTGATGAAATTAACAAAACAATGCAGAAGTAAATTAAGAGAGAGAGAGAGAGAAATGCACGGCAAACACAAGGTTTTATAGTGGTTCGGTGCAACCAACACCTACGTCCACTCCCAAGATTCACTTGGGTCCACACTATAATCTCCCTAGATTACAGCCGAGTTGTTTTCAAGCTCACAACTCAAACTTGTTGTTTTCCCGGGATCACAACGAACCCAGCTGGTTTTCACGGGCTTACCAGCACAAAACCCAACCGTTGTTTTAACGGGCTCACAACGAACCCAACACAAGCTATCCCAAGCTTACAACGAGGTACAACAACCTCCACTGATTCAATCCACTGATTGAATCAGTACACAAGAAATAAATAAGAGTTTAATACAAAGCTCCTCTTGAGCAGAATAATCAAAATAAAGCTTAGGTTTAGAAAAGCCTGATTAGATAAGCTTGAATGCAGGCTTGGCTTCTTTGCTTCTCTTCTCCAACTCCTTTGAAGTGTGGAATCAGGCCTCAGCACAGATTCTCCTAGCTTTGGGGCTTTTGGAGTTGGTTGAAGCTTTTCTTCTTTTTCTTCTAGGTTGGAAGATCTTGATTTGCTCTTGGTTTCTTTGGGATCTCCTCTTGAACTTTTGTAGATTGTAGAACTGGAGCACACGAATCTCTCTCTTTGATTTCACTCCTTTTGAATCTCTCTCCTTGAGCTAAAGGATTTTTCCAATGAAGCTCTGTTTTTCCCTCTTTTCAAAGATTTTCTTTTCTCTTTTCTCTCTTTCTTGATTTGAAAAGAGCTCCTCTATTTATAGATTCTGCAAAAATATATCCGTTAGAGACAAGAAAAATAGCCGTTATTTGAAAATCTTACCGTTGGAGCTGACGTGTCATCGTGAAAAATTACGCCCAGATTCTGGAGTCGACTCATGCTTTGGGAGTCGGCTCGAGCTCGATTACCAAAAATAGAAACATTTAAAAGTTAGGGGTCGACTCGCGAAGAAAAAGTGTCGACTCCCAACAGTCGGGGGTCGACTCGAAGAAAATGGGGAGTCGACTCGAGAAGCCAAAAAACATGCTTTCTGGTGTCTGAGCGAGTCGGCTCACACAGTCCAGGAGTCGGCTCGACAGAATCAGGGGTCGACTCGAAATCGTGGGTCGACTCGAGAAAATCAGAAATTCTGTACACTGAGAGTCGACTCTGAAACTCTAGAGTCGGCTCCGGAACGTATCAAAAATCAGAAATTTTCTGATTGACTTTGAAATTCGTCCCAGAATAATTTTAAATGATATTTTGACTTGAATACAATAAATATAACATTAAGCATGAATTCAAGACATGTTTCAAGAAATCATTGATTGAAATATAACATGTAAAAATTCCTTTTTGAAATCTTAAATATAGAGCTTGAAACTTCTTTTTCAAATTGATTCAAAACTCAGTGAATTTAAACATTGAGAGTCCATTGCTTTCATTTTGAATAAGCTCAAGGTTTTTGATAAATAAACTCATTAATTCCTTTAAAATACTCATGGCTTTTGGAAATCATCAAAATCAATAAAGTTGGGGTAATTAAATATTTATAATCTCCCAAATTTCTCAACATTATGGTACATTGCTGATTGTGGAGGTAAGAGAAAATCAAGTTTACCCTACGGCATGATTCTCACTAAAATTTTTCAGAGCCAAGGGATTGTCATATCAGATAGTGAGCCAATGAGGAACTTAAGACACACCGATTTTTACAGTTTGGTCATTATACATAGAATGGGTTTTGTTAAAAAGAATGGCAGATGGGAAAGGAAAGGTTTGATGGATGATAGAGCCATGGACATTGAGGCACCGGGACCGTCAGTCAGACATTCTTCGCCTGTACCTCCGAGCTCTCCTGTTTCTGCTCCTGTCCCTTCCCCTGCTCTGATGGTTGATCGGCCATCATCATCTTCATATGTTGGTTTCTCAGAACTTCAGTTAAGTCAGCTTAAAGGTCTTCTTAATGATCAGTCAGATAAGTTGAAATCAGAGTTTGAAAACAAGTTTATGAATCTCAAAGAAACTCTTTATTCTTTAGATGATCGGATCACCAAGATAGAAACAACCCTTAGCAATTCATCTGAGTCTTTAAGTGGAGACCTGAAGAATATCTTTGAAGAACTTAAAGACATCTGCGGAGATGGTGAAACATATGCAAAATGCAATGCTGAACTCCAAGATAAAATATCGACTGCTTGTACTTTTGTTGATGAAAGACTGAAGGAGTATGTAAAGATACAAACAGATGGAATGAAAAATATTATAGATCACTTAACTAGGATTGTAAGGACTCACTTTTGATGTATTAGATACTTAGTCCTTGCAATGTAATGAAGTTCATATTATGTTTTACATTTTGACACTTTGATGTAATGAAAAGTCTATTTTGAATACTCAATGTAATCTGAGTCTGAATGTATTTCTCCTTTTATCAATGAATCTCAGATTTTGTTAAATCATATCTTGAATGAATGAATGAATGATTATGTTTGATGCATCTCTACCTTTTTGTTGATAACAAAAAAGGGGGAGAGTTTTATAACTGTATATGCATATGGAAGAAATTAATTAATAATCAAATGATATTAAAATGATTGAATGAATGAGATAAATAATTGAATGAATGATATTTAATTGAGTTTCATAGGGGGAGCTACCTCATTCAGGGGGAGCCTAAGCCTAACTATGAAAATAAAATAAATTCTCTAATCAATCATGCATAAACTCAATGTTTTTGTCATCATCAAAAAGGGGAGATTATTGGGGAGATTGTTGAGAAATTGTTGCCCCAATCTTATTGATTTTGATGATTACCAAAAGCCATGAGTATATTAAAAGATGTAATGAGTTTATTTACATGAGCAATGAATTTATTTAGAACAATCAATGAGAATGTTAAAGTATAACTTTAATCAATTTGAAAGTAACTTCAAGCTCCATGTTTAAGCTTTCAAAAAGAAATTTTATACTTCATATTTAATCAATGAGTTTTTGGAACATTTCTTGAATTGATTCCTAATGACAATTTTATTGTATTCAAGTCAAAAATTGATTTAAAATGAATCTGGAACGAATTTCAAGTCAATCAGAAAATTCTCTGATTTTTGATACGTTCCGGAGCCGACTCTAGAGTTTCAGAGTCGACTCCACTCAGAATACAGAAATGACTGTCTGTCTCGAGTCGACCCCTGTGATTTCATGAGTCGACCCCCGATTCTGTCGAGCCGACTCCATGACTGTGTGAGTCGACTCGCTCAGACACCAGAGGTGTGTTTTTCTGAGCACTTCGCGAGTCGACCCCTTGCCTTTCATGAGTCGACCCCCGACTGTCAGGAGTCGACACTTTATTTTTGATGAGTCGACCCTTAACTTTCTGAGTATTTCTATTTTTGGTATCACGACTTCGAGCCGACTCGCGGAAAGCAGGAGTCGACTCCAGCAAATCTGGGCAAGATTTTTCTGAATGCCAACTCAGCGTCAACGGTAAGATTTTTAATTAACGGCTATTTTTCTTTGTTTCTAACGGCTATATTTTTGCAGAATCTATAAATAGAGAAGCCGTTTTCAAATCAAAGATATACAAATAGAGAGATATTCACTTCAAGAGAAAAGAAGAGAAAAATCGAAAAAACAGAGCTTCATTTGAAAAAATCCGAGATTCAAAATAGAGTGAAAGAAAAGAGTGAAATCAAAGGAAGCTTCGTCTGTGCTCAAGTTCATCAATCCAAGAAAGCTTCAGAAGAAAATCCAAGAGCTATTCAAGAGCAAATCAAAAGATTTTCAACTTTCAAAGAAAGGAAGAAAAAGCTCAAAACCTCCAACTGCTTCAACTGTGAAGAATCGGAGCTGAGGCTTGATTCAACTTCAAGGAGAAGAGAAAAGAAGAAAAGAAGAAAAGCTCAAAAGCCAACCAACTGCAAATCAGGCTTTTCTAAACTTTGTTCTTTTATTTGATTATCTGCTCATTAAGGAGCTTTGTAATTGAAAAATAACATTTCTATTATTTGTGTCTAGTTCAATCTGGGGGATTGAACTAGTGGAGGTAGTCTTACCTCGGTACAAGCTTGGTAAAGCTTGTGTTAGGGTTTTTGTGCTGGTGAGCCCTTGAAAACCAGCTGGGTTCGTTGTGATCCCGGGAAAACAACAAGTTTGAGTTGTGAGCTTGTAAAACAACTCGCTGTAATCAGGAAGATTATAGTGTGGACCCAAGTGAATCTTGGGAGTGGACGTAGGTGTTGGATACACCGAACCACTATAAAATCTTTGTGTTTGCCGTGCTTTCATTGACTCTATCTCTATCTCTGTTTTATTCACTGCACTTTGTATTACATTGCATTTGCCTTCATCTTCTTAAGCAAACTATTTTAAAAGGCTAATTTTTTAAAGAACCCAATTCACCCCCCCCCCCTCTTGGGTTGTCATCTGGGCCAACAAAGGCTAATTGGGATTTGACTTGAGTTGGCTTGGATAGGCATCAATATAGGAAGTAGAAGGTCAATCAAGTATGTTTGTAGACAATTCTCTTCAGATGACCTATTAACTCCATAATCTCATCTTTCTGTGATTTCTTGAAGCCTTCAAGATAATCCTCAATCTGAGTAATAGAAAAATCTATATCCCTTCTTAGTTGTCCAGTTGCATCAAGGTAAGCTCTAGATCCATCTGCGATCCCTTCCAGTCTTTCAAAAATCTTTTGAAGCTTAGATGATATGGTATCCATAGATCTGTCCAATGAAGATGCAATCATGTCAAGCTTAGTAGAGAGCTGCCTCATCTCATTTCTCATCTCTGAATCATGCTCAGTCAATAAGGCCCTGAGCTGATCAAGCTGCCTCTCTGAGAAACCTACTGACTCAGCCAACAAACCTGATGCCACCTGAGGGGGTGAAGAAGTGCTCGGTCCAGCACCAGATGGTCCAGCAACTGATGGTCCAGCAGTAGACGGTCCAAGAACATCCTCATCTTTGGCTTCCTCAACTCTGGCTTCTTGTCCTCTCCTTTGCCACTGGCCATTAACTTTCCTGAAGCCCATTCTATGAATAGTGGAGATGCTATAGTAGTCAGTATATCTGAGATTTCTTTGCAGTTCATTCTCCATTATCTTTACACCTTGGCTTCTGAACACCAATGTGAGAACCATACCATCTAGCAGTGTAGATCTTTTCTTTGTAGCATCCTCTGCCATATAACCAATCATCATCCCGGCCAAATTTACTGGTTGATCAGTGATGATACAATCCATCAGAAGAACGTCTCGCTCCGAGACATACTCGAACCTTCCAATCTTAGGAAACAATATTCTCCCACAAATATTATGAAGTAATCTGAGTTCCAGGTTCAGTTGATTTGCCATTACCTCTTCAAACTTAGAAACTTCTCTCCCAAGCATCCTAGACAGGGCTCCACCTCTGTCATCATGCTGACTAGCAGTCAAACCAACAGTGGGTATCTCCAGAAGATTTCCTAGTGACTCTGTAGTGATCACCACTTTGGTTCCACGCACATAACTTACAAGACCTCCTTCCCCTCTACATAAATCACTGTAGAATTCCTTCATGAGGGCAGGGTAGGTCGGAACATCTAGTGAACAAATCTTTTCTCAACCCATTTCTTTTATTAGTCTCCCTATAGAAAAACCTTCCGATTCAAATAGATTAAAATCTACCTTCCTTCCTGTAGTGATAACCTTTCCAGCCAACAAGTCAACGCGGGTGGATGATGGAGAAGCCTCCGGAGTAGAAAAAGAGGAAGATGAAGAGCTAGAAGATGATTGCCTCTCGGTTCTTCGAATGGAACGTCTCCCAGTGGGAACGGCCACACCAAACACATATCCTTGCCTCTTGGGAGCCATTGGAGATCAATGGAGGTTGGAATCAAGGATTTTGAAGAGTTTGGAATGCTTTGGAGAAGGATTTGAAAGGGATTGAAAAAGGATTGAGTCGTTTGATGTGTCGACTCTGCCCTAATAAAGTGACAATTTTTCACTTAGAGTCGACTCCCGCAAAGTGAGGTGTCGGCTCCGAACAAAAAATTAGTCAGCGCTCGAATTAGAATCGGCTCTACAGAAGCCGGAGTCAGCTCTAATGAGCAGACAGAAAGCACTAAAGAAAATGGTGTCAACTAAAATTGAGGGTGTCGACTCCACAATAGTTTTAGTAAAAGAAAATGAGTTTCAAGGTTCTGAAACTAATCAAATTGATCATCAAAATTTAGATAACTTCTCTTTAATAATTGGGGAATCAATGAATCAAACTTCTAGATAAATTTCCTTATAAAGTGTAAAAGATTTTCAAGAAATTTACCAAAATTTAGATAGTTGTCCTTGAGAGTTTCAGAAAATCATTCTAAAGGATCACAAACTCCTAATTCTCCTCTAAGATAACAAAATCTCTCCTCACTCAAAGGTTTCGTAAAAATATCGCCAATTGATCATCAGTGTTCACATAATCAAGACAAATATCATTATTAGCTACATGTTCTCTAATAAAGTGATGTCTAATTTCTATGTGTTTAGTTCTAGAATATTGAATTGGATTCTTAGTTAGATTGATTGTACTAGTATTATCACATCTAATAGAAATTTTATCAAGTGTGATGTCATAATCTTCAAGTTATTGCTTAATCCAAAGGATTTGAGCACAACAACTTCCAGCTGCAACATACTCTGCCTCAGTAGTGGATAGAGCAACCAAATTTTGCTTCTTGCTAAACCAAGAGATTAAGTTACCTTCTAAAAATTGGCATGCACCACTTGTACTTTTTCTATCTAATTTACATCCAACATAATCAGAGTCAGAATAAGCAATCAAATTAAGTGTTGAGTCTCTAGAATACCATATTCCTACATTTTTAGTTTCATTTAAATATCTAAAGATTCTTTTAACAGCAATAAAATATGATTCTTTAGGTTCATATTGATATCTTGCACATAAACAAACAGCAAACATGATATCAGGTCTACTTGCAGTTAGGTAAAGTAGAGATCCGATCATACCTCGGTAATGTTTTTGATCTACTTTCTTACCATCTTCATCTTTGTCCAGCTTGCATGAAGGGTTCATTGGCGTGCCAAGAGGTTTAGCAGATTCCATATCAAACTTCTTAAGTATTTCCTTCGTGTACTTTGCTTGGTTAATGAAAATTTTAGCTTTCTCTTGTCTAATTTGTAGTCCAAGAAGAAGTTAAGTTCTCCCATCGTGCTCATCTCGAATTATCCCTGCATTAACTTAGCAAATTCTTGGCAAAGATGATTGTTAGTAGCACCAAAGACAATATCATCAACGTAAATCTGTACAACCAATTGATCCATTTCTTTTCTTTTTAGAAACAAGGTTTTGTCAACATTTCCTCTTTCTATTTTCAATCAAAAATTTACTCAATCTATCATACCAAGCTCTAGGTTCTTGTTTTAAACCATAAAGTGTTTTGTGTAATTTAAAAACATGGTTTGGAAATTCATGATCTTCAAAACCAGGAGGTTGTTCAACATAGACTTTCTCATTTATAAAATCATTTAAAAATGCACTTTTAACATCCATTTGAAATAAATTGAAATTCATATGACATGCAAATGCAAGCAATAGTCTAATGGCTTCTAATCTAGCTACAGGAGAAAAAGTTTCATCAAAATCTATTCCTTCTTCCTGATTATATCCTTTTGCAACTAGCCTAGCTTTATTCCTAATGACTGTGCCATTTTCGTCTAATTTATTTCTAAAAACCCATTTAGTTCCTATTATAGGGTGGTCTCTAGGTCTGTCTACCAGGGTCCATACCTTATTCCTAGTGAATTGGTTTAACTCTTCTTGCATAGCTAATATCCAATTGTTATCTTTTTCAGCTTCTTCTATGGTTTCAGGTTCTATTTGAGATACAAATACAAGATGATTATTAATATTTCTCATTGATGATCTAGCTCTTACTCCTTAAGATGGGTCACCTATGATCAAATCCCTTGGATGATCATGAGCATATCTCCAATCTCTAGGCAGATTTATATCATTATGAGCAGTATCAATAACATCAGCCAAAGGTAAATCCTCATCTTTTGCTACTTGATCACATTCTGAAGATACATCTAATTTTTCAATACCTCTTTCAAGTAAACTTGTATCTTCCTCATCATCAATCTTTCCCGAACTTGATGCTAAAGACTCATCAAAGACTACATGAATGGATTCTTCTACAATTAGACTCTTCTTATTGAATACTCTATAAGCTTTACTAGAGGTTGAATATCTTAAGAAAATGCCTTCATCAGATTTAGCGTCAAACTTTTCAAGATTATCATTACCATTATTATGGATGAAGCATCTACAACCAAATGCATGAAAGTAGCCTAAGTTGGGTTTCCTATCATGCCATAGTTCATAGGGTGTTTTCTTAAGGATAGGTCTAATTAGGGCTCTATTTAGGATGTAACATGCTGTGTTAATAGCTTCTGCCCAAAAATATTTAGGGAGTTTGCTTTCACATAGCATGGTACAGGCCATGTCTTCTAGAGTCCTATTTTTTCTCTTTACAACTCCATTTTGCTGAGGTGTTCTAGGTGCAGAAAAATTATGATGTATGCCTTTTTCAAACCATAATTTTTAAATAAGTGATTTTTAAATTCAGTCCCATGATTACTTTTTAGAGATACTATGGTAGTGTTTTTCTAATTTGTGACTTTCTTGAAAAATTTTAGGAATATTGAGAAAGTCTCATCCTTATGAGCCAAAAACATTACCCAAGTGAATCTAGAGTAATCATCTACTATCACAAGATCATACTTCTTTCCTCCTAGACTAGTGGTTCTAGTAGGTCCAAAGAGGTCCATGTGTAGTAGCTCCAGGGGCTTAGTAGTTGAGACAACATTCTTAGATTTGAAAGAACTTCTTGTTTGTTTATCAAATTGACATGCATCACAGATTCGATTATTTTCAAAATCTAAGTTAGGAATACCTTTAACTAAATTCATTTTCAGCAATTTTGAAATTAAGTGTGTGCTAGCATGACCTAATCTATGATGTCATAGCCATCCAATCTCATTCATTTTAGCATTGTCTGCAACTAAGTAATGATTACTTGAGGATAAGTTATTCATATCAATTAAGTATACATTGCAATAACATTTTCTAACAAGAATAATGCTACTATCAATGGGATTAGTGACTGTGCAAATAGAAGCTTCAAAAGAAACTTTGAAACCTTTATCACACAGCTGGCTAATACTAATCAAGTTATACTTTAATCCATTTATTTAACTTTTGATTTTTAAATTTTTACAGTGCTCATCCTTCCTCAAATAGAGGTCTACATTCAATGCTTAAGGGAAACATGTTTAACGGTTATATTTTCTTCCCATTATTATTTCCATTTATTTCTTATGTATCTAACGGATATCTTCTTGTTAGATGGTTATAAATAGCTGGGATTAGAAGCACACCTTGACGATTTTTTGGAAAAAAAAAGTTCAAAGAGAGAAAAATCCAAGAAAAGAGCCTTCATTGCATATTTGTTGAGTGGTTGCTGTGCATTCAAGTTCATTCCTTACTCCGAAAGGTCATCCGAATCATTGAAGCTTTTCAAGCATTCAAGACTTCAGCTGCTTCAACCAGTTCATTTATTACTGAGTTTATTGCTTCAAAAGTTGTAAAGTATTTTCTGAATATTTGCTCATTGTAGGAGCTTCTCCTTTACATACTCTGATTATCTTGTAAAAGGGTTAGTGAACCCTGGTTTGTTGTTGGTTTCCTTGTGCCATTGAAACAAGAGGACTAGCCTAGGTTTGGCTATGGGTTTTTGGCTTCCTTGTGCCATGAAACAAGAGGACTAGCCTAGGTTTGGCTAGGGGTTTTTGGCTGCCTTGTGCCATATAAACAAGAGGGCTAGCCTGGTTCGGCTAGAGGTTGTAATCGTTGTGATACGATTAGTGAAATTCTCAAAGGTGTTGGGGAGTGGATGTAGGTGCTGAGTTTGGCACCGAACACTATAAACTTCTGTGTGTTTGTGGTTGTTTGCTTTTCTGTTGTTATTATTATGTGCACCCCACTTCATCACTGCAAATCAAATTAGGGTTAAAAGCACATATATCTGCATAGAAATTAAATTAAATTTTAAATAACCCAATTCACCCCCCTCTTGGTTACTACATATGGGCAACAAGTGGTATCAGAGCAGCGTGCTCTTGATTTCTATAGCTTTGATTAGCTTGGAGCCAAAGATCATTAGTAATCCCAATGAATTCCATGTTGATTGAGGGACAATCAACTAATAGACCACCTTTGTTCAATGGAACAAACTACACATATTGGAAAGCACGAATGAAAATCTTCATTCAAGCACTAGATTATGATTTATGGGGAATCATAATTAATGGACCTCACACACCCACTATTATGATTGAAAATGTTAATATTACAAAACCTGAATCTGAATGGGATGAGCAAGATAAGAAATTAGCTCAATTAAATGCTAAGGCTATGAATGTTCTTTATTGCTCTCTTGATGCAAATGAGTTTAATCACATATCTACTTGTATGTCTGCTAAGGAAATATGGATAGACTTGAAGTCACCCATGAGGGTACAAATCAAGTCAAGGAATCCAAAATAAATATGCTTGTTCATAAGTATGAATTATTTAAGATGGATCCTGCTGAAAATATTACTGATATGTTTACAAGATTTACTAACATTATTAATGGATTGAAGAGTCTTGAAAAATCTTATGCTAACAGTGATCTTGTTAGAAAAATTTTAAGATCTTTACCTAGGACATGGGAAGCAAAAGTCACAGCAATTCAAGAAGCAAAAGATCTCAACAATTTATCACTTGAAGAGTTGGTTGGTTCTTTGATGACTCACGAACTTCAGCAACGACAACATATTGATGAAGATGATTCAAAGAAGAGAAGGACCATGGCATTGAAGAGTGCAACTCAAGAAGATGAGAGTGAAGAAGCCACAAGTGAGAGTGAGAAAGATGATGATATGGCACTTATTTCAAAAAAATTTAAAAAGTTCATGAAGAAAAAGAGATTTGAAAAAAGAAAGCATTTTGTCAAAGGAGATCATAGCAAAGATAAGGAAAAGAGTGAACCTCCAACATGCTATGAGTGCAAGAAGCCTGGACACATCAGACCAGATTGTCCACTATTAAAGAAGGTATCTAGAAGAATAAAGAAAAAGGCAATGATGGCCACTTGGAGCGACAGTGAAGCTATAAGTTCAGAAAATGAAGAGAAAACTGAAGTTGCCAATGTTTGCTTCATGGCTGATAATGATGAGGTAAGCCCTAACTTTTTAGATGACTTTACCTTTGATGAATTACAATGTGCATTTTATGAACTTATTGATGATTTTGCAAATTTAAGTTCAAAAAGCAAAGAATTGAAAAATGAAATCAAAAATCTTACTCTTGAAAAAGAAAGAATTTCAAAGGATAATGAATCATTGTTAAAGGAAAACCAAGATTTGAAAAATGAAGTAGATAAATTAAAACCAATTGTTGATAGATTTAGTCTAAGTTCAGAAAAATTAGAAATGATTTTAAATAGTCAAAGAGCTGTTTACAATAGAGCTGGTCTTGGATACAACATTTTGAAAGACAAAAATTTCTGAAAAATATTTATGAGCATGCTGATGATTCTACTAAAATTACATGTTTTAAATGTGAAAAATTGGACACAAAGCTTATATTTCCAAACACAAAAGATAAGAAAATATGGATCCCAAAAGGAACCATTTTGACTAACCCTAAAGGACCCAAGAAAGCTTGGGTACCTAAGAACAAAAATTGAAATTGTGTATGCAGGTGTGTCTTGCAACCCGAGCAATTAAAAGACAATGGTACTTGGACAGCGGGTGCTCAAGACACATGACCGGTGATGAATCACAATTCATCACTTTGGAAGCAAAAGATGGAGGTGTTGTTACTTTCGGTGATAATGGCCAAGGAAAAATAATTGGCATTGGAAAAATAGGTATCACACCTCATGCTTATATTGATAATGTTCTGCTTGTAAAAGGTTTGAAACATAATTTACTTAGCATTAGTCAATTATGTGACAAAGGATTTAATGTTACATTTGAATCATCCTTATGCATTGTTAGAAATCCTGCTAATGAAAACATGAGATTTGTTGGTCAAAGGCATGGTAATGTATACATTGTTAATTTAAATGATTTGCATGATCAAAATATTGATTGCCTAGTTGCTACTAATAATAAAACTGATAATAGTTGGTTATGGCATCGTAGGCTAGCTCATGCAAGCATGGATTTACTATCTAAATTAATTAAAAAGGATTTAGTACATGGTTTGCCAAAACTTGTTTTGAAAAAGATAAGATTTGCAATGCTTGTCAATTTGGAAAACAAACCCGAGTTTCTTTTAAATCAAAGAATTTTTTTTCAACCACTAGACCGTTGGAGCTCTTGCATATGGATTTATTCGGTCCTACAAGAACCACTAGTCTAGGAGGTAAAAGATACGGTTTCGTTATTATTGATGATTTCTCTCGCTTTACATGGGTTTTATTTCTAGCTAGTAAAGATGAAGCATTTCCGTCATTTCAAAAATTATTTAAAAGAATTACAAATGAAAAGAATTCTTCTGTTTTGTCAATACGAAGTGATCATGGAAAAGAATTTGAAAATAAATCTTTTGAAGAATTTTGTAATGAAAATGGAATTGAACATAATTTTTCTGCACCAAGAACACCACAACAAAATGGAGTAGTTGAAAGAAAGAATAGAACATTAGAGGAAATGGCGCGTACCATGTTGTGTGAAAGCAATCTTCCTAAATATTTTTGGGCAGAAGCTATTAACACTGCATGTTATGTTTTAAATCGTGCATTAATCAGACCTATTTTGAAAAAGACTCCATATGAACTTTGGAAAGGAAGAAAACCTAATATAAGTTACTTTCATGTTTTTGGATGTCGATGTTTTGTATTAAATAATGGAAAATCAAACCTTGATAAATTTGACGCTAAGTCTGATGAAGGAATTTTTCTCGGATATTCTTTACATAGTAGAGCTTTTAGAATATTCAACAAAAAGACTTTAGTAGTTGAAGAATCAATTCATGTTATCTTTGATGAATCTAATGATCTTCCATCAAGGAAGGGAAAAGGTATAAATGATGCAGATGACATTGAAGATCAATTCAAGGACATCACATTAAAGGATAAGAACGATACACAAGAGGTAAGTGAAGAAGAGAACGCTGACCTACCTGAAGCCTCACAAGGTAATGATGAATTAGAAAGAGGATGGAGGTATGTTCTTAGTCACCCTAAAGATCAAATTATTGGTGATCCTTCTCAAGGAGTGAGAACTAGATCATCATTTAGAGATGCTTGTAATAATTTAGCATTTGTATCTAAAATTGAACCTAAATGTTATGATGATGCTAAAAATGATGTTGATTGGATTAATGCCATGCATGAGGAACTTAACCAATTTGAAAGAAATAATGTTTGGACTCTTTGTGAAAGACCTCATGATCATCAAATTATTGGAACTAAATGGGTTTACAGAAACAAATTAGATGAACATGGTAATATAATTAGAAATAAGGCAAGATTAGTAGCTAAAGGTTATAATCAAGAAGAGGGAATTGATTTTGATGAAACTTATGCCCCTGTTGCTAGATTAGAAGCTATTAGATTACTTCTTGCTTATGCTTGTTATATGAATTTTAAATTATATCAAATGGATGTTAAAAGCGCTTTCTTGAATGGATATATTGCTGAACAAGTTTTTGTGGAACAACCACCCGGATTTGAAAATCATTGTTTCCAAACCACGTTTTCAAATTAAACAAAGCTTTGTATGGTTTGAAACAAGCGCCCCGGGCATGGTATGAAAGATTAAAAATTCTTGATTAGTAATAATTTTATTCGAGGAACTATGGATACAACTTTATTTATTAAAAGGAAAATAAAGATATATTAGTTATTCAAATCTATGTTGATGATATCATATTTGGTGCCACTAATGAATCTTTGTGCAAAGACTTTGCTAAGCTTATGCAGGGAGAGTTCGAGATGAGTATGATGGGTGAGCTGACCTACTTCCTCGGACTTCAAATTAAACAAAGCAAAGATGGGATCTTCATAAGCCAATCCAAATATACAAAAGAAATGATCAAGAAGTTTGGCATGGAGACATCCAAGAGTATCGGTACCCCTATGAGCTCATCATGTAGACTTGAAACTTATAATTCTGAAAAATCTGTTGATTTAAAATTATATAGAGGTATGATTGGATCTTTGTTATATTTAACTGCTAGTAGGCCAGATATTTTATTTAGTGTTTGCATGTGTGCAAGATATCAAGCCAATCCTAAAGAATCACACTTGCTTGCTATTAAAAGAATATTTAAATATTTAAATGGAACAATAAATTTGGATATATGGTATGATAAACAATCTAGCATTGATTTAATAGGATACACTGATTCTGACTTTGCTGGATGTAAATTAGATAGGAAATCAACCACTGGAACTTGCCAGTTTCTAGGTGTTAACTTAATTTCATGGTTTAGCAAAAAGCAAACTTCAGTAGCACTATCTACGGCCGAGGCCGAGTATGTTGCAGCTGGGAGTTGCTGTGCTCAAATCTTATGGATTAAGCAACAACTAGAAGATTATGGTATTAAACAAAAAGCCATACCTATAAAATGTGATAATACAAGTGCAATTAATTTAACTAAAAATCCTATTCAACATTCCAGAACTAAACATATTGAAATTAGACATCATTTCATTAGAGATCATGTTAACAATGGAAATGTTGTTATTGAATTTTTAAATACTAAAAATCAAATTGCTGATATTTTTACTAAGCCACTTGATGAAACAAAATTTTATGAAATCAGAAGAGAATTAGGGATGTTTGATCCAACCATTTAATGAATCATTTAATGAGTGATATGATATCTAAAAGTTATGACATCTTTAAATCACATCAATCAAAGGAATTTCATGTCAAATTGAATGCTTGTTGTAAGGCTTTATGTCTTTTCAAATTAATAAAAGCTATGTTCTTTGAATTCTTCCACCACCGGCCGTTTGAAAAGCTTTTATTTTTCTTTTGATGGCAGCTAACTGACCAGGCAACCAAACAGTCACCTGGCCAGTTAACCATCAAGCCTATTCACTATATAACCTTTTCTCCACTCGTTTCTTTTCAATTCACGCCGTCTTCTCCCTCATTCCAACTCCAACCGAGCGTCTTCTCCATTCATTCTCAACCCTTTCTTTCATTCCTTCCATTAATCCTTCCTTCCATCTATCTAGAAGAAGTTGATGGCTCCCAAGAAGAAGGCAATCGCTAGAGATGATGATTGTGCCGATCTTCGCCGGAAGTCTTCCACGTCTTCTACTCAAATCAACTCCCTACTTGCTTCAAAATCTTTTACTCATGGGAGGTTAGTAGACTTTAACTTTTTAGATCAAGAAGGTTTTAAAATCGATAATCTGTTAGTTAAACAAGGATGGGACAAATTGTTATCTACCAAAAGACCTATTTATCCTGAATTCTATGAAAACATTTCCTTTGGTAGTGGAACTATTTCTTCCTTTGTGAAAAAGACTAAAATAGACCTAGATGGTAAAACATTAGGATCTGCTTTGAAAATTCCATCTGATGGTTTCTTAGAAATTCTCCCTAGTGAACGCAGATATAAGATTGGCCTAATCCTTAATATAGATGATACTGAAGCTAGTAAGATTGAAACGTTAGATGCAAATATGTTATCGGTTGAAAATCGGCTTTTCCATAGTATCATTGCTAAGATTCTCGCCCTCATGCTGGATCATTTAATGTGGTAAATGATAGGGACATTTTCTTAATGTATGATATCTTAATTGAAGACCCTGTTGATTTACCTGAATTAATGATAACCGTTATGAGAGAATCTTTGTCCAGATCTAAGGCTGCTTTGCCCTACGGAATGTTTCTCACATATGTTTTTGAGTTTTTTGTATTAAACTTAAAGGAGAAACTGCAGTGGTGTTACGTCACTCTAACGTTTTTAATGCTCATTCACTGCACCGTATGGATTTTGCTAAAAGGGATGGTATTTGGTTAAAAGTTAGATCTAGAACAGGACAATCTAGTATGCCACTGCCTACTGTGAATCAACCTGCCTGTTCCCCTCAAAACTTTTTCACTTATGACTTCAGCCAATCTAATCCGTATCTTGCTGCTATGACAGCTGACCAAAACCCTTTTCTACCTG
The DNA here is from genome assembly GCA_900491605.1 of Calamus simplicifolius. Taxonomy (NCBI): domain Eukaryota; kingdom Viridiplantae; phylum Streptophyta; class Magnoliopsida; order Arecales; family Arecaceae; genus Calamus; species Calamus simplicifolius. Next base: position 421,599 of record UESW01004785.1, read on the forward strand.
ATCCACCTGAAATCAATGCTTCTGGATCATCTTTTCGCAATGACAACCCTGCTCCTGCTCCTTTTCCAACTGTTAGATTATGTGATGATCAACTCCATCATATTATCAATGAATTGACCCTTGCCACTTCTAGTCGAAGCTCTGGTGATAGTGCTTTTTTTGTCAATGATCAAACTCTTGTACCACATATTTCTTCTATTTTTGAAAACATCTAAATTTAAACTCATTCTTGAAAGGCTTGTTCATGATGTGAACATTCTTAATGGGAGAGTTTTTTATCATAACAAATCTGCCATGGAACGCATCCTGAAGGAGGTAAATTTACTTAAAAGAAAGCTTGAAAACTTTGAGACTAAGGCAGAGTGGGTAGAATATCAAATGAGATCGAGCCAGACCCAGACCCGGGATGCAGCAAACACTGTTGATCATTGGATTGCAACCCTCTCAAGGTTGAGTCAACTCATGGAGACTCTCATCACTTGTTCTACCGCCTCTGCGCCTGATGCTTCTTTTTCTCATCCATACCTTTTCTCTCACCGTCACGGCCCTCCTCCGTCAAGCCTCAATCTTCAAGCAAGACAAAAGTTTCTTCCGTGCATATTTCTTCATCTGATGACGACAAGTGATTGTACTTAACTTATGTGGTTTTGTAGTATTTGAACAAACTTATTATGCTTGTTTATGTTTATGCTCTATGACTTGAAACCATGATATGTAATATCTATTGTCTTCTACTAATCTGCATGACTGTTTTAATTATGCAATGAATGTTAACATCTCCTTGATCTATTATGCTTAAAGTTATTGCACGACTCTTCAAACTTCTTTTTGATTAATGAGAAAAAGGGGAGAAGAATGTTGCTTGCATACATTAAGGAATGGAGTAAAATAGTAACTCCATATATTCAGGGGGAGAAAAGAAAAAGATTTCACTTATTTAATTTGACAGGGGGAGAAATTAATGTTTTCTGATTACTCCTGTTTACTTATTAAACTTCCATATATACACTTGCTCTTATATGCTTAAAGGTTTTGTCATCATCAAAAAGGGGGAGATTGTTGATCCCAGATTGATTTTGATGATTACAAAACAAATTAAGCAATTCTAAGATTGATACAGGGAAGTTCGGTCGCCTTGCAAGTAAGTATCTTCATGCAAAATTGACTGGTAAGAAAATACTTTATTTTACTTTGCTTTAGATATTTTTATTTTTGCTTGAAGTTAACTGGTTAGCTAGCTTGTTCTTTCAATTAGCTAGCTGGCATGCCCATCAGCTAACTAAAATTCTCGCCACAGTGATTGGGCCGAACGATCTTGTATTTTAGCTAGCTATTTAGCTAGCTTGTTAGCTAGCTGAAGTTTCTCAGCTAACTAAAATGCTCGTCTCAGTTAGATGGCCGAACGTCCTCCTTTTTTAGCTAGCTGGTGAGTTAGTTTATTAGCTAGCTGGAGCTCTTCAGCTAACTAAGAAACTTGTCTCAGGTGCCTGGCCAAACGTCCTTTTCTTTTAGTCAACTGGTGAGCTAGCTTGTTAGCTAGCTGGAATTCCTTCAGCTAACTGATTTGCTCGTCACTATGCATTGGCCGAACACCTTCAAATTTTAGCTAGCTGGGTGGATGTCTTGTTAGCTAACTGAAACTCCTTCTAGCCAGCTGACGTTTCTTTTAGTTAACTGCTTAGCTAACTATTTCATCCTAGAGCTAACTATTCAGCTAACTGATTTTCACAGGGAACGTATCAGCCGTGGGGATTCAAAATTCAGTTAACTAAAGAGCTAGCTGACTATGGTTAGTTAGCTGGAGAGTTAACTGCTATATCAGAATGGATGGCTGCCTTTTTGCTCAGTTAGCTGGAGAGCTAACTAAGCTGGACGGACAACATATTGCTTTTGCTTCTAGTTAGCTCATGAGCTAACTGGCCATTCTTCAGTTAGCTATTCAGCTAACTAGCTATCCTGTTCTTCTCCTCCAGCCTAGTGGATTTCAAATTAAGTTAGCTAGAGAGCTAACTATGATAGCATGAATTTTATCTCTGCCGTTACTTTTTCTCTGTTAGTTAGCTAAAGAGCTAACTGACTTTCGCTTAGTTTGCTGCCAAGCTAACTGATGAGCTGCCTCAGGACGTTTCCTTTATTGTGACCTCTATGGTTAGCTAACTGATTAGCTAGCTGAGGTTTACTGCTTTACTCTTGGATGATGGCATTCATATCCTTAGCTACCTGGAGCCTCTTTTTTTTTATCCACCGCCACCTAAGCTTTTATGAGAGCTCTTTCTTCTCTCTCTTTCTCTATTACTATTTCAAGCTATATTTAACTTTTGATTTTTGAATTTTTACAGTGCTCATCCTTCCTCAAATAGAGATCTGCATTCAATGCTTAAGGGAAACATGTTTAACGGTTATATTTTTTTCTCGTTATTATTTCCATTTATTTCTTATGTATCTAACGGATATCTTCTTGTTAGATGGTTATAAATAGCTGGGATTAGAAGCACACCTTGACGATTTTTTTGAAAAAGAAAGTTCAAAGAGAGAAAAATCCAAGAAAAGAGCCTTCATTGCATATTTGTTGAGTGGTTGCTGGGCATTCAAGTTCATTCCTTGCTCCGAAAGGTCGTCCGAATCATTGAAGCTTTTCAAGCATTCAAGACTTTAGCTGCTTCAACCTAGTTCATTTATTGCTGAGTTTATTGCTTCAAAAGTTATAAAGTATTTTTGAATATTTGCTCATTGTAGGAGCTTCTCCTTTACATACTCTGATTATCTTGTAAAAGGGTTAGTGAACCCTGGTTTGTTGTTGGCTTCCTTGTGCCATTGAAACAAGAGGACTAGCCTAGGTTTGGCTAGGGGTTTTTGGCTTCCTTGTGCCGTGAAACAAGAGGACTAGCCTAGGTTTGGCTAGGGGTTTTTGGCTGCCTTGTGCCATATAAACAAGAAGGCTAGCCTGGTTTTGCTAGAGGTTGTCATCATTGTGATATGATTAGTGGAATTCCCAAAGGTGTTGGGGAGTGGATGTAGGTGCTGAGTTTGGCACCGAACCACTATAAACTTCTGTGTGTTTGTGGTTGTTTTCTTTTCTGTTGTTATTATTCTGTGCACCGCACTTCACCACTGCAAATCAAATTAGGGTTAAAAGCACATATATCTGCATAGAAATTAAATTAAATTTTAAATAACCCAATTCACCCCCCTCTTAGGTTACTACATCTGGGCAACAAAAGGCATCTTATCTCTATGTGTTTAGTTCTTGAATGTTGAATGGGGTTTTTAGCTAAATTTATTGCACTAGTGTTGTCACATTTAATTAGTGTTTTATCAAGTGATATACCATAATCCTCAAGTTATCGCTTAATCCAAAGAATTTGAGCACAGCAACTTCAACTGCAACATATTCAGCTTCAGCAGTTGATAATGCAACTGAATTTTGCTTTTTGCTAAACTAAGAGATTAAGTTACTGCTTAAGAATTGGCATGCAACACTTGTACTTTTTCTATCTAATTTACAATCAGCAAAGTCAGAATCAGAATATGCAATCAGATTTAGTGTTGAATCTCTAAAGTACCATAATCCTACATTTTTAGTTCCACTTAAATATCTAAAAATTCTCTTTACAACAATTAAGTGAGATTCTTTAGGATCAGATTGATATCTAGCGCATAAACATATAGCAAACATAATATCAGGTCTACTAGCTGTTAAATAAAGTAGAGAACCAATCATACCTTTATAATGCTTTTGATATACTTTCTTGCCATCTTCATCTTTATTGAGTTTGCATGAAGAACTCATTGGTGTGCCAAGAGATTTAACAGATTCCATACCAATCTTCTTAAGAATCTTCTTAGTGAATTTTGTTTGGTTGATGAAAATTCCTTCTCTTTCTTGTTTGATTTGAAGTCCAAGGAAGAAGTTCAGTTCTCCCATCATGCTCATTTCAAATTTTTCCTGCATTAACTTTGCAAAATCTTAACAAAGAAGATTGTTAATAGCACCAAATACTATATCATCAACATAAATTTGTACTACTAATAAATCATTTTCTTTTTTTTTCAAAAATAGGGTTTTATCAATATTTTATCTAGAAAAATCATTTTCAATCAAAATTTTACTCAACTTATCATACCAAGCTCTAGGTAATTGCTTTAAACCATAAAGTGCTTTGTGTAGTTTAAAAATATGATTTAAGAATTTATGATCTTAAAAATCAGGTGGTTGCTCAATATAAACTTTCTCATTTATAAAATCATTTAAGAATATACTTTTTATATCCATTTAAAATAAATTAATGTTTATGTAACATGCAAATGCAAGTAATAACCTAATGGCTTCTAATCTAGCAACATGTGCAAAGATTTCATCAAAATCAATATCATCTTTCTAATTATATTCCTTTGCAACTAGTCTAGCTTTATTTCTAATAACAATGTTATTTTTATCTAATTTATTTCTAAATACCCATTTGGATACTATAACTGGATGATCTTTGGGTTTATCAACTAGGGTTCATACCTTATTCCTAGTAAATTAATTCAATTCTTCTTGCATGGTTAACATCCAATTACTATCCTTTTTGGCTTTCTCAATTGTCTTGGGTTCTATATGAGACACAAATGCAAGATGATTATTGATATTTCTCGTGGATGATCTAGTTCTTACACCTTGAGATGGATTGCCTATGTTTAAGTCCTTTGGATGACCATAAGAATATCTTTAATCTCTGGGTAGATCTATTTCATTACGAGTAGTATCAATACTATCATCCTTAGGTGAGTTATTATCCTTAGCTTCAGGTTCATGATCTGAAGATACATCGATATTTAAGTTTTCAAAATCTCTTTCAAGTAAGTTAGTATCTTTCTCATCATCTTTCTTTTCAGAATTTGATGCTAAAGACTTATCAAACACTACATAAATTGACTCTTCTATAATCTGATACTTCTTATTGAATACTCTATATGCCTTCCTAGATGTGAAATAACCTAAGAATATACCTTCATCTGATTTAGCGTCAAACTTTCCAAGATTGTCTTTACCATTATTATGAATGAAACATCTACAACCAAATGCATGAAAATAACTAATGTTGGGTTTCCTAATATGCCATAATTCATAGAAAGTTTTTTTAAGGATTGATCTAATTAAGGCTCTATTTATGATGTAATATGTTATGTTTATTGATTTCGCCCAAAAATATTTTTGGAGTTGGCTTTCGCATAGCATGGTACGAGCCATGTCTTCTAGAGTCCTATTTTTTCTTTCTACAACTCCATTCTATTAAGGTGTCCTAGGTGCTAAAAAATTATGATGAATGTCATTTTCAATGCAGAAGTTTTTAAATAAATAATTTTCAAATTCAGTCCCATGATCACTTCTAAGAGACACTATGGTGGTGTTTTTCTCATTTATGACTTTCTTAAAGAATTTTAGAAATATCTAGAAAGTCTCATCTTTATAAGCTAAAAATAATACCCAAGTGAATCTAGAGTAATCATCTACTATCACAAGACCATATTTCTTTCCTCTTAGACTAATGGTTCTAGTAGGTCCAAAAAGGTCCATGCGTAGTAGCTCGAGTGGCCTAGAAGTGGTACAACATTTTTAGATTTGAAAGAATTTTTAGTTTATTTTTTAAATTGACATGTATCACAAACTTTATTGTTTTCAAAATCTAATTTTGGAAGACCTTTAACTAAATCCATTCTAAGTAATTTTGAAATCAAGTGTGTGCTTGCATGACCTAATCTACAGTGCCATAGCCATCCAATCTCATTTACCTTTGCATTATCAGCAATTAGACAATGGTTACATATAGACAAATTGTCTAGATCAATTAAGTATGCATTACCATTTCTATTTTCGATAAATATAATGCTATTGTCAATGAGATTCGATACAGTGCAGATAGATGCTTCAAAGGAAACTTTGAAACCTTTATCGCATAATTGGCTAATGCTAATTAAGTTATGTTTTAATTCATCTACATATAATACATTCTCAGTAAAAGTGGATGGAGTGATCTAAATTTTATCAAAGCCCATGATGTGGCCTTTACCATTATCTCTAAACGTTACCACTCATCCTCTTTTAGCATCAAGGGTGATGAATTTCTCTTTGTCATCCGTCATGTGTCTTGAGCAGCCGCTATCAAGATACCATTTTTATTTTGATCTTTTCACTACAAGACACTCCTGTAAAGCAATCATATCTTATGTTTAGGTACCCAAGCTTTCTTGGGTCCTTCATGGTTAGTAGCAGTCAATATAGTTACTTTTAGAACCCAAATCGGTTTACTTCTATGACTAATATCCATATGAGATATTTTATGATTGCACACATAAGATTTATGCCCTTTTATACCACAGTAAAACATGAAATATCTTTTAATTGATTTCTTTATGAAGAAATTATTAATAAACTTTTGCTTCTTGTGTGGTCTATAACTTAAACCAGCTTTATCAAAAATAGCTCTTTGATTGTTTAAAAGTAAGTTAAGCTTTTTCGAGCTATTAGTAAATTTATCAACAATATTTTATATTTTTTAATTTCTTTCTTTAAATTTAGATTTTAATAGAAATCAATTCTTTTTCCTTTAGCATATCTTACTTTTAGATTTTATCTTTTCAATTTCAAGAACAAATTCATCTTTCTTTTTAAGAAGATCTAGATTTTCAATTTTTAAAATTTTGTTCTTTGTTCTTAAAACTTTGAGGTCACTAAGCAATTCTTTGAAAGCATCATATAGTTCATCAAATATGAAATCATAATTGGGGGTTTCAGAATTTACCTCATCTTCATTACTTGCCATGAGACATATGTTGGCACCTTCTTGTTGATCATCTTCGGATGAAGATTCTTCACTCTCGCTTCAAGTTGCAACATACCCTTTTTTTTTGTATCCCTTCTTAAGTTGAGGACATTCGGATCTAAAGTGTTCTAGTTTTTTGCATTCATAACAAATCAAGGGATCTTTCTCTTTATCCTTATCTTTCTTCTTTTTCCTTCCATCTTAATACCAATCTTTCTCTGGTGGAAGGGTCTCCTTCTTTGCATAAATTTTTTGAATTTTCTTGTGAGGAGAGCAGTTTCATCATCATCTTCACCTTCATCGCTGTTGCTCTTTTCATTTTCTATAGCTTTAAGTGCGATGGTCCGCTTCTTCTTCACATCATCTTCTTGATGCTACTTCATTATAAGTTCATGGGTCATAAGGGATCCAAGAAGCTCCTCCAAAGGTAGACTGTTCAGATCTTTGGCTTCTTGGATTGCTGTCACTTTAGCTTCCCATGCTCTTGAAAGAGACCTAAGAATTTTTTGAATTAATTTAGAGTTAGTATAGGTCTTACCAAGACTTTTCAATCCATTCAGGTTTACTATACATGCATGTGATAGATTCATTTTGATCCATGTTAAAGAGTTCATATTTATGCACAAGAATATTAATCTTGGATTCTTTAACTTGGTTGGCACTCTCATGAGTAACTTCCAATCGATCCCATATCTACTTGGCTGAGATACAAGTGGATATTCTATTGAATTCATTTGCATCCAAGGAGCAGTATAGGATATTCATGGCCTTGGCATTGAGCTGGACCATTTTTTGATCATTTTCATTCCAATCTCTTTCGGGCTTAGGAACAATGAATCCATCAACTAAGTGTGTGGGGAGTGCTAGGACCATTGATAATGATACTTCATAACTCATAGTCTAAAGCTTGAATGAAAATCCTTATTTTAGCTTTCCAATATGAATAGTTTGTGCCATTAAACAAGGGTAGTCGATTTGTGGATTGTCCCTCAAAAAAAGAAGAACCAGCTTAAGCTATCATTTGGATCTTTAGCTTTTGATTGTTAAATCAAGCAAGGATGAGCACAAGCTCTGATACCAATTGTTGGCCTAGATGGCAACCCAAGAGGGGGGGATGAATTGGGTTCCAAAGTGAAGATGCACAAGAAGAGTGTAGTAAGTGTGATGCTAAGAGTGCAAAGCAGAATATAAAGATAGAGTGAAGGGAAGAAAAAATAAGCATGACAAACATAAAGATTTATAGTGGTTCAGTGTTAGCCACACCTACATCTACTCCCAAGCAACTCTTGGCCACACACTATAATCACTCTAATTATAGCCGAGTTGTTTTGCAAGATCACAACCCAAACTTATTGTTTTACAATGGGATCATAACGAACCCAGCTGGTTTTCATAGGTTCACTAGCACACAACCTAACTCAAGCTAATTTTAGCTTGCCCAAGGCTACCGTTAATGGTCCGAAAGTTCAAGCTATTAACATTAAGCTACGGTATTAAAGGACATTAAAGTCATTAATTAGTGTTTGATGGAAATACTGATTGATGTTATATATATATATATAAATAATTGGTCCTCTCTCTGTATAAAGAAGTAAGCAAGAATCCATCGTTCTCTGCTACAGAAAGGAATGAGGTTAAGGGAGAGAAACTAATTATTTTGTAGAAGGGGCTATTAAACCTGAAGAGGTTATCAGAATTATTCAAGCCTCAAGTCTGCATATTATCATGATGAACTCTGCATCCGCATCGGGTAAATACTATTATGATGAATGAATTCTGCATCAGGTAAGTATGTTATTTTAATTTTTATATGTCATAAATTATTTATTAAAGATCCAATAATGCTCACAAGTGGTATCAGAGCCTGGTTCTAAAATAAATAATTTGTTCATATATTATGATTGATTAATTTTTCATCAGAATGAATTAACGATGAATGTTTAATCTTTTAAAGTTATGATTGACAGTATTAATGGCTATTAATCTATTTCAAGAAAAGGTTCATCGCCAGAAGAATCCCGGCTGATCCTGTTACGAATTAATGGCATGCATAGATAAGATCATTGTGTTATACTAGTATGTATGGCAAAACTGATATTTATAGATTGAAGCAGATTGATAATATATGAAGGTTGATGTCGGCTAATGCATGCAGCAATGTTATTATATTTATCATTATCAAAATTGAATGTTAGATTTTTATAATACTAGCATTATTGTTTAGTTATATGATATTAAGATAAATTAGTTAGTTAGTCACGAAAGTGGCCAAACTAATTTATATCAAGTCGTAATTTATGAGATTTTTAATAATATTAGTATTATTGTTTATGTTGGCCCAGATGATAGCCCAAGAGGGGGGGGGGTTGAATTGGGTTCTTAAAAAAATTAGCCTTTTAAAAATTGTTTGCTTAAGATGAATGAAAGTAAATGCAATGCAAATATAAAGCACAATCAATGAGATAGAGATAGAGATAGAGATAGAGACAATAGAAGCACGGCAAACACAAAGATTTTATAGTGGTTCGGTGTATCCAACACCTACGTCCACTCCCAAGATCCACTTGGGTCCACACTATAATCTCCTCGATTACAGCCGAGTTGTTTTACAAGTCACAACCCAAACTTGTTGTTTTACCCGGGATCACAACGAACCCAGCCGGTTTTTCGGGCTCACCAGCACACAACCCTAAACTCAAGCTAAACTAGCTTGACCCGAGGTATACAACCTCCACTAGTTCAATCCCCTTTGATTGAACTAGGCACAAACAAAAAGAATATAGTTTTACAAAGATACACAGCTCCTCAATGAGCAAATATTCAAAATAAGTAAATAGTTTAGAAAAGCCTGATTTGAAGTTGTTTGGCTTTGAGCTTTTCTTCTTTTTTTCCTCTTCTCCTTTGGAATGTTGAATCAAGCCTCAGCTTTATTCCTCACAGTAGTTGCAGTTGAGAAGATTGAAAAAGTTGGCTTTTTCTTCAATTTGAGAAATCCACCGATTTTTGATTTGGGGCTTGGATTCTCTTTGAGCTTTTTGGAGTGGAAGGATTTGAATTTGAAAGCTTTTCTCTTGGATTTCAGGCTCAGGATTCTCGGATTTTTGATTTGAAATTTTCTATTTTTTCTCTCTCTTTCAAACGGGTGTTTTCCCCCTTTTTATAGATTTTCTTTGATCCATTTTTGGGATGAAACTAGCCGTTGGAGTGTACCTGGAAACAAAATATATCCGTTAGAAATTAGGTAAAATGGAAATATTACCGTTAGAGCTGATCTGGCATTTTAAATTTTCGTCCAGTCAGGTTGGAGTCGGCTCCAACTTTTCAGGTGTCGGCTCCAGATCGTTTTACCAAAAATAGAAATTTCTGAGTTCGTTGGAGTCGGCTCCGAAAAAGTAAGTGTCGGCTCGCCATCGTCAGGTGTCGGCTCCCGAAAACTGTAGGTGTCGGCTCCAGGATGCTCAAAAAATCAACGTTCTGTCCCCGCATCGGAGTCGGCTCCAGACACTGTAAGTGTCGACTCCGAAACTCTAGGTGTCGGCTCCGAAACTCTAGGTGTCGGCTCCGGATTGTATCAAAAATCAGATTAAAATTGAATTGGCCATGGGGTCGGCTCCAGACTTTCTAGGTGTCGACTCCAAGCTCTGAAACTTTGAAATCTCTGATTTGTATTTGATTCAAAATTCATTTCTTAATTCCTTTAAATTGATCAAATAAATTTAAGTCCTGAAACACTTATAAAATCCATTAGTAATCAAATAAATATACTCAATTCCTTTATTAATCATCAAAATCAATAAATGGATCAACAATCTCCCCCTTTTTGATGATTATAAAAACATTGAGTATATGCATAGAATTCTTAAATTAAAAATTATCAAGGAAGTGATCTTCACGAGTAAGCTCCCCCTGAATAAGGTAGCTCCCCCTATGAAGTTCAAATTATTCTTCCTCTTACTTTACATATTTGGTACTTAAGATTTCTTTATGCATAGTCAAATCAATTTGATTATTAATTAAATAACTTAATCATATTAATCAATTAATGCAACATAACTTTCAACCCTTTTAACAATTAACAATATAACTTTCTCCCTCTTAATGCATATACAACCATAATTCTCTCCCCCTTTTTTGTAATCAACAAAAAGGTAAAGAATATTTCACTGCATCAAAAGATAATTGCATCAAAAGATAATTTTCATTGCATCAAAAGATAATTTCATTTCAACAAAAGTCAAGTATTACATCAAAATACTCATTCATCAAAATATATCCTTCATTACATAAACTTCATTACATCAAATAAATTACATTTCATCAAAATTAAACATTCATTACATCATTCAACATCACATTCATTACATCAAAAGTTCTTCCTCACTATTCTTGTTAAATGATCTACAATATTTTTCATTCCATCACATTGAAGCTTAACATAATCTTTAAGTCTCTCATCAACAAATGTGCAAGCTGTTAAGATTTTGTCTTGAAGCTCGGCGTTGCACTTTGAATAAGTTTCACCATCTCCACAAATCTCTTTAAGTTCTTCAAAGATGTTCTTCAAATCACCACTTAAAGATTCTGCAGAGGAGTTGAGAGTTGATTCAATCTTTGCAATCCGATCATCAAGGAATAAAGTGATTCTTTTATATTCATGAATTGACTGTCAAACTCATCCTTCTGAGCAGCAAACAAACTTTTTAATTGCTCCATTTGAAGGTCTGAGAATCCAGCGAAGAAGTGGATGGTTGATCATAACATGTGCAGGTGCAGGAGCAGGAACAGGAAGGGAAATGGGACTCCTAGGCTGTGGAGAAGGAACCCTAACTGATGGTCCAGCCTCGCAAGGCTCAGAAACTCTCGGCACAGGGGCTCTCTCATCAAGGTGTCCTTTCCTATCCCACTGTCCATTCACTTTAGCAAAACCCATCCGATGCAATGTTGCCAAACTATAGTAATCGGTGTGCCTTAGGTTCTTAGATGGTTCATTCTCTTGAATTACAACCCCTTGGCTCTTGAAAACCATAGTAGTACCATGCCATACGGTAGGGATGATCTTCTCTTCCCTCCAGCTTCCGCCATATAAAAATCATCATAGCTGCAAGGTTGATTGGCTGTCCAGTCAGAACACTATCCATAATAACAATGTCTCGCTCCGAGACATACTCAAACCGACCAGTCTTTGGAAACAAATCTACTGCAAATATTGTGTAATAATCTCAATTCCAGGGTAATTGATTAGCTCTAATCTCCTCAAACTCTGTCACTTCCCTTCCTAACATCCTTGAAAGAGCCGCTGACCTATCACTGTGCATGTCAGCTGCTAAACCGGTAATTGGGATGCTAAGGAGGTTTCCAAGCTTTTGAAAGGTAAGGTGAATCCTCTTTTTCTTACTGAGCTAACTAAACCTCCATCCCTCTAGCCAAATTAAAATAAAATTCTTTTACTAAGGCTGGATAAGTGGGAACATCAAGAGAGCAGAGCTTATCCCAGCCCATTTCCTTTAATTGTCTACCGATTGAAAACCCTCGGTTTCAAATAGATCAAAATCAATCTTTCTCCCCATTGTGATAACCCTCCCGGCTAAGGTATCTACCTGAGTGGAAGAGGTGTTGGGGTTGTCTGAATCCATGGACGAATCGCTGCTTGGAGTCGGCTCACGAACGGGACGACGCGCGGACCATTTTCCCGTGGTCACCGGCGCTCCAATCACTGATTCCCTCCTTTTGGGTGCCATTAGATCTTTGGAAAGTTTCGATTTGGATGGAATTAGAGGTGGGGAAGTTTTGGAAGAATTTTGGAAGAGTTTGGTTAGGATTTGAGAAGTTATGAAATGACGAGGTGTCGACTCTGCCCTAATAAATCAATTTTGGAATCCCAGGTGTCGACTCCCGCAAAGTCGGGTGTCGACTCCAAATCGCTAACACAGTCAGCGCTCGAACTGGAGTCGGCTCCACTTATACGGGTGTCGGCTCCAAGGTCAGGGACCGAGAGCGACACAGTCAGAGGTGTCGACTCCTCATTCTGAGGTGTCGACTCCAAAGACAGTTTCAGAAAAAAAATATTGAGATTCAAATGACTGAAACTTGTCAAAAAAGTTTTAAAATTTCAAAAAATCTTTGAATATCAAGGATCAAATAGCTCAAATGACTAGATAATTTGTCCTTAAAATTGTGAGAGGATTTTCAAGAAATTTATAGAAATCTAGATTCTCATTCCTTAGGGTTTCAAAATCACTCTAAAGGGTCACATATCCTAATTCACCTCTAAGATAACAAAATCTCTCTTCACTCAAAGGTTTTGTAAATATGTCAGCTAATTGTTCCTCTGTATTAACATATTCAAGACAAATTTCATTATTAGCTACATGTTCTCTTATGAAATGATATCTAATTTCAATGTGTTTTGTTCTTGAATGTTGAATTGGATTTTTAGTTAAATTTATTGCACTCGTGTTATCACATCTAATTGGTGTTTTATCAAGGGTTATGCCATAATCTTCAAGTTGTCTCTTAATCCAAAGGATTTGAGCACAGCAACTTCCAGCTGCAACATATCTGCTTCAGCAGTAGATAATGCAACCGAATTTTGCTTTTTGCTAAACCAAGAGATTAAGTTACATCCTAAGAATTGACATGCACCACTTGTGCTTTTTCTATCTAATTTACATCCAGCATAGTCAGAATCAGAATATGCAATTAAATTTAAAGTTGAGTCTCTAGAGTACCATAAACCTACATTTTTAGTTCCACTTAAATATCTTAAAATTCTTTTTACAGCAATTAAGTGAGATTCTTTAGGTTCAGATTGAAATCTAGCACATAAACATACTGCAAACATAATATCTGGTCTACTAGCAGTTAAGTAAAGAAGAGATCCAATCATACCTCTATAATGTTTTTGATCTACTTTCTTACCATCTTCATCTTTGTCCAATTTGCACGAAGGACTCATAGGTGTTCCAAGTGGTTTGATTGACTCCATTCCAAACTTCTTGAGCAGTTCTTTTGTGTATTTGGCTTGATTGATGAAGATTCCTTCTTTGCTTTGTTTGATTTGAAGTCCTAGGAAGAAGTTGAGTTCTCCCATCATACTCATTTCAAACTCACCCTGCATTAACTTAGCAAATTCTTGACATAACAAATTGTTAGTAGCACCGAATACAATATCATCAACATATATTTGTACTACTAATAAATCTTTATCTTTTCTTTTCAAAAATAATGTTTTATCAACATTTCCTCTTACAAAATCATTTTCAATTAAAAATTTACTTAATCTTTCATACCAAGCTCTAGGTGCTTGTTTCAAACCATATAGTGCTTTGTGTAATTTAAAAACATGATTTGGAAATTCATGATCTTCAAAACCAGGTGGTTGTTCAACAAAACTTCCTCATTTATAAATCCATTTAAAAATGCACTTTTAACATCCATTTGAAATAAATTGATATGCATATGACATGCAAATGCAAGTAATAATCTAATTGCTTCAAGTCTAGCTACAGGTGCAAAAGTTTCATCAAAATCAATTCCTTCTTCTTGATTATATCCTTTTGCAACTAATCTAGCTTTGTTTCTAATTACTATGCCATTTTCGTCTAATTTATTTCTAAATACCCATTTTGATCCTATACAGAATGATCTTTAGGTCTATCTACAAGAGTCCAAACATTATTCCTAGTAAATTGATTTAATTCTTCTTGCATAGCTAACATCCAATTATTATCTTTTTCAGCTTCTTCAATAGTTTTAGGTTCAATTTGAGATACAAATGCAAGATGATTATTGATGTTTCTCATTGATGATCTAGTTCTTACTCCTTGAGATGGATCACCTATAATTAATTCTCTTGGATGACCATAGGCATATCTCCAATCTCTAGGTAGATCTATATCATTATGATTTGCATCAACAACATCAACACTAGGAGAATCATTATCTTTAGCTTCTTGTTCATGATCTGAAGATACATCTATATTTAATTTTTCAATATCTCTTTCTAGAATGTTTGTATCTTCCTCATCATCAATCTTTTCAGAACTTGATGCTAAAGATTCATCAAAAATTACATGAATAGATTCTTCTACAATTAAGTTTCTCTTGTTAAATACTCTATAGGCTTTACTAGATGTTGAATATCCTAAGAAAATGCCTTCATCAGATTTTGCATCAAATTTTCCTAGATTATCTTTGCCATTATTATGAATGAAACACTTACAACCAAATGCATGAAAATAACTTATGTTTGGTTTTCTATTATTCCATAGTTCATAAGGTGTTTTCTTAATGATTGGCCTAATTAAAGCTCTATTAAGAATGTAGCATGCCGTGTTTATAGCTTCTGCCCAAAAGTATTTTGGTAGGTTGCTTTCACATAGCATGGTACGGGCCATGTCTTCTAAGGTTCTATTTTTCTTTCAACTACTCCATTTTTGCGGTGTTCTAGGTGCAGAAAAATTATGATGAATGCCATTTTCTATGCAAAAGTTTTCAAATAAATGATTTTCAAATTCAGTGCCATGATCACTTCTTAGAGACACTATGGTGTTGTTTTTCTCATTTGTGACCTTCTTGAAGAATTTCAGAAATAGTGGAAAGGTCTCATCCTTATGAGCTAAAAACAATACCCAAGTGTATCTAGAATAATCATCTACAATCACAAGACCATATTTCTTTCCTCCTAGACTTGTGGTTCTAGTAGGTCCAAAAAGATCCATGTGAAGTAGTTCAAGTGGCCTAGAAGTGGAAACAATATTTTTAGTTTTGAAAGAATTTCTAGTTTGTTTTCCAAATTGACATGCATCACAAATTTTATTATTTTCAAAATCTAGTTGTGGAAGTCCTTTTACTAAATCCATTCTAATTAATTTTGAAATAAGGTGTGTGCTTGCATGACCTAATCTACGATGCCACAACCAACCAATCTCATTCATATTAGCATTATTAGCAACTAAGCAATGATTACTAGTAGACAAATTGTCTAAATCAATCAAGTATACATTGCCATTTCTATTTCCAATAAAAAATGCTATTATCAATGGGATTAGAAACTGTGCATATAGAAGATTCAAATGATACTTTAAAACCTTTATCACATAATTGACTAATGCTAATTAAATTATGTTTCAAACCATTAACATATAAGACATTTTCAATATATGTGGAGGGAGTTATTTGAATGTTACCAAACCCCAAGATTTGGCCTTTGCCATTGTCACCAAATGTAACTACTCCTCCTCTTTTGCTTTCAAGGGTGATGAATTGATCCTTGTCACCCGTCATGTGCCTTGAGCAGCCGCTATCGAGATACCACTTTCTCTTTGATCTTTTGGCCGCAAGACACTCCTGCAAAAATAATTAAGTCTTATATTTAGGTACCCAAGCCTTCTTGGGTCCTTCATGGTTAGTAGCATAAAAGATTGTTCCTTTGGGAACCCATATTTCTTTCCTTTATTATTTAACTTCTTGTCAATTTTCTTAAAATTGCATTCAAAAACTTTGTGTCCCTTCTTGTTACAGTAATGACATGTAACATTATCATTGTTTTGTTCCTTTCTAAAAAAGTTTTTGACAAATTTTTGTTTAAGTTAGGTCTATAACCTAAACCAGCCTTATCATATATAGCTCTTTGATTACTTAACAATAAATTAAGTTTTTCAGAACTATAAGTGAATTTATCAACAATACTTTTATATTTATCAACTTCCTTCTTTAGTTTATCATTTTCATTGGAAATTGATTCTTTTTCTTTAGTCAAATTTTCTTTTTCAGATTTCAGCACTTTAGTTTCATTATTAAGATTTTCTTTTTCTTTAATGAAAGTTAAATTTTTTTTTCAAAAACTTATATTTCTTTTTCAAAATTTGAAATCACCAACAAGTTCATTAAAAGCATCAAACAATTCATCAAAAGCAAATCATCACAAGGATTTTCAGAACTTACCTCATGTCGTCGTTTGCCATAAAGCAAATGTTTGCAACTTCCTTTTGTTCTTCCTCCGAAGAGGATTCATCGCTATCGCTCCAGGTTGCAACATAGGCTTTCTTCTTCTTCTTGAAAGTCTTTTTCAGTTGAGGACAATCATATCTATAATGCCCCGGTTTCTTACATTCATAGCAAATCAAGGGGTCTTTCTCTTTGTCCTTGTCCTTGTCTTTTTCTTTTCTCCTTCCATCTTAGTTCCAAATTTCTTTTTGTGGAAGGGTCTCTTTCTCCTCATGAATTTTTTGAATTTTCTTGCTAGAAGAGCTGTCTCATCATCATCATCTCATTATCACTACAGCTCTCCTCACTTTCAGCAGCCTTAAGAGCTATGGTCTTTTTCTTTTTCACATCTCTTCTATGTGCTGCTTCATGGTCAATTCATGGGTCATTAGGGATCCTAGAAGCTCCTCTAAGGGTAAGGTATTGAGGTCCTTTGCTTCTTGGATTGCTGTCACCTTCGCTTCCCACGTTCTTGGAAGTGACCTGAGAATTTTACGAACAAGTTCAGAGTTAGAATATGTTTTGCCTAAACTTTTCAAACCATTTACAATATCAGTAAATCTAGTGTACATGCATGCTATAGTTTCAGTTTGTTCCATGCTAAATAATTCATATTTGTGCACTAGAATATTGATCTTAGATTCTTTAACTTGATTAGTACCCTCATGGGTAACCTCTAATCTATCCCAAATCTCCTTTGCGGAATTACATGTGGAGATTCTATTAAATTCATTAGCATCTAAAGAGCAATACAAGACATTCATGGCCTTAGCATTGAGCTGTGCCATTTTCCTATCATTATCATTCCAATCCCTTTCGGGCTTAGGAACAATAGTGCCATCAACAATGTGTGTGGGTGTACTAGGTCCATTAGTTATAACACCCCACAATTCATAATCAGAAGCTTGAATGAATATCCTCATTCTTGCTTTCCAATATGAATAGTTGGAACCATTAAATAAGGGAGGTCTATTCGTAGAATGACCTTCGGCAAATGATCCAACTTGAGCTGCCATTTGGATCTTTAGCTCTTGATCGTGTGATCAAAATCTAATGAGCACTTGCTCTGATACCAATTGTTGGCCCAGATGACAACCCAAGAGGGGGGGTGAATTGGGTTCTTTAAAAAATTTAACCTTTTAAAAATTTGTTTGCTTAAGATGAATGAAAGTAAATGCAATGCAAATATAAAGCACAATCAATGAGATAGAGATAGAGATAGAGACAATAGAAGCACGGCAAACACAAAGATTTTATAGTGGTTCGGTGTATCCAACACCTACGTCCACTCCCAAGATCCACTTGGGTCCACACTATAATCTCCTCGATTACAGCCGAGTTGTTTTACAAGCTCACAACCCAAACTTGTTGTTTTACCCGGGATCACAACGAACCCAGCCGTTTTTCGGGCTCACCAGCACACAACCCTAAACTCAAGCTAATCTAGCTTGACCCGAGGTATACAACCTCCACTAGTTCAATCCCCTTTGATTGAACTAGGCACAAACAAAAAGAATATAGTTTTTCAAAGATACACAGCTCCTCAATGAGCAAATATTCAAAAAAGTAAACAAGTTTAGAAAAGCCTGATTTGAAGTTGTTTGGCTTTGAGCTTTTCTTCTTTTCTTCTTTTCCTCTTCTCCTTTGGAATGTTGAATCAAGCCTCAGCTTTATTCCTCACAGTAGTTGCAGTTGAGAAGATTGAAAAAGAAACGGAGCTTTTTCTTCAATTTGAAAAATCCACCGATTTTTGATTTGGGGCTTGGATTCTCTTTGAGCTTTTGGAGTGGAAGGATTTGAGTTTGAAAGCTTTTCTCTTGGATTTCAGGCTCAGGGTTTCTCGGATTTTGATTTGATTTTTCTATTTTTATTTCTCTCTTTTCAAACGGGTGTTTTCCCTTTTTATAGATTTTTTTCAATCCATTTTTGGGATGAAACTAGCCGTTGGAGTGTACCTGGAAACAAAAATATCCGTTAGAAATTAGGTAAAATCAAAATATTACCGTTAGAGCTGATCTGGCATTTTAAATTTTTGTCCCAGTCAGGTTGGAGTCGGCTCCAACTTTTCAGGTGTCGGCTCCAATCGTTTTACCAAAATAGAAATTTTGAGTTCGTTGAGGAGTCGGCTCCGAAAAAGTAAGTGTCGGCTCGCCATCGTCAGGTGTCGGCTCCCGAAAACTGTAGGTGTCGGCTCCAGGATGCTCAAAAAATCAACGTTCTGTCCCCGCATCGGAGTCGGCTCCAGACACTGTAAGTGTCGACTCCGAAACTCTAGGTGTCGGCTCCGAAACTCTAGGTGTCGGCTCCGGATTGTATCAAAAATCAGATTAAAATTGAATTGGCCATGGGGTCGGCTCCAGACTTTCTAGGTGTCGACTCCAAGCTCTGAAACTTTGAAATCTCTGATTTGTATTTGATTCAAAATTTATTTCTTAATTCCTTTAAATTGATCAAATAAATTTAAGTCCTGAAACACTTATAAAATCCATTAGTAATCAAATAAATATACTCAATTCCTTTATTAATCATCAAAATCAATAAATGGATCAACAGTTTAGTTATATGACATTAAGATAAATTAGTTAGTTAGTCACTAAAGTGGCCAAATTAATTTATATTTAGTCATATAATTTATGAAATTTTAGGTATATGATATTAAGATAAATTAGTTAGTTAGTTACCAAAGTGGCCAAACTAATTTATATTCGGTCATATAATTTATGAAAATTTTGATATTAGAATTATTGTATAGTTATATGACATAAAGATTAAATTTGTTAGTTAGTCACAAAAGTGGCCAAACTAATTATATTTAGTCATATAATTCATTATATGACATTAAGATTAAATTAGTTAGTTAGTCACCAAAGTGGCCAAACTAATTTATATTCAGTCATACAACTTATAAAATTTTATAGAATGTTGTTAATGATTTGTTGATTGATAGAAATTAAGAATTCACCCAAAGGTGGATTAATATTCTATAACTAACAAACCTAAAGAAGAAAATCTAATATTCTCTTATCAAATATAATATGGATATCCAAAGATACTATATATATATATATATATATATATCGACAAGATTTATTAATTTCTTTAAAAGTTTAAATAGCATTCTAATTATGATATATATTGTTGTATTTACCCAAAGAAAATCTACAATATATTTTGTTTTAATTATTTGAATTTGAGCATATATGTTTTTGAAGCTGTTTCTCTCCATTCACATGCTTCTGGTGTTACTATCTTTAATGGCCTAAACTTCTCTGAATAGCGTGAGCAAGTCAATTTCCATTTAGGTGTCTTGGATCTTAACTTGGCACTATTAGAAGAAAAGCCTACTGACATTACGGATATGAGCAGTGAGGCAGAGAAGTTAAAACATAAAGCATGTGATAGATCTAATAGATTATGTTTAATTTTCATGCGAATGACAATTGCCAACAACATTAAGTTTACTCTTCCAGAAAGTGTAACAGCTAAGGAATATCTTAAGCTTATAGAAGAGCGCTTTCGTTCCGCTGATAAGTCACTTGCAGGGACACTGATGGCTGAACTCATGACCATGAAATATGATGGGTCATGAAGTATGCAACAACATGTCCTAGATATGACTAATATTGCAGCAAGACTTAAGACCCTAAGAATTGCATTAAGGGAAAGTAAACCAAACATAACAAGAAAGGAGCTACAAGAAGTACTCAGCTTCTTGAAATTATACATTATGTGGACCTTTTCACACTCCATCCTTTGATTGAGAAAAGTTCTTTATCATCTTTATAGATGATTTTTCTCGTTATGGATATGTCTATTTGCTTAAAGAGAAATCTCAAGCTGTAAATGCTCTTGAGGTATTTACTAAAGAGGTTGAAAGACAACTAGACAGAAAAGTGAAAATAGTAAGATCTGATAGAGGTGGTGAGTATTATGGAAGGTACAATAAATCAGGGCAAAATCCTGGTCCATTTGCAAAATTTTTCGAAAGACATGGCATATGTGCACAGTATACTATGCCAGGCACACCTCAACAAAATGGTGTGACAGAAAGGTGAAATAGAACATTAATGGATATGGTTAGGAGTATGATAAGTAATTCCTCATTACCCAAATCTTTGTGGACATATGCTCTTAGAACTGCAGTATATTTACTGAATAGGATTCCTAGTTAGGTAGTTTCTAAAACTCCTATTGAGTTATGGACTGGAAGGAAACCTAGTGTAAGATACTTGCATGTTTGGGGTTGTCCAGTAGAAGCACGAGTGTATAATCCATATGAAAAGAAATTGGATTCTTGAACTATCAGTGGTTACTTTATAGGTTACCCAGAGAAATCCAAAGGGTACATGTTTTATTGTCCAAACCATAGTTCTAGAATTATTGAGACAGACAATGCCAAATTTATTAAGAATGGTGAGGTTAGTGGGAGTGCTGACAAACAGATTGTAGATATCAATGAAGTAAAGGTTAATGTTTCATTACCCATAAATGTTTCTGAATCTACAACCATGCCTTACATTGTTCCATAATTACAAAACCAAAACAATAATGAACAATGTTTGGATGAAGAAGTACCCTATGAAGAGCCTAACCTACCAATAGCTGACAAAATTGAACCATGTGGAATAGCTTTAAGTAAACCTATAAGGATATAAAAATCAGCTATTTCAGATGATTATTTGGTTTATTTGCAAGAGTCAGATTTTGATTGTGGCATTTATGAAGATCCTATTTCATTTTCACAAGCCATTAACAGTGATAAGTCTGATAAATGATTGATGCTATGAAAGATGAATTAAAATCAATGGCTGAAAACAATATTTAGGATCTTGTCGAATTGCCAGAAGGTTCTAAACAAGTTGGATGTAAATGGGTTTTTAAAACCAAACATGACTTGAATGGCAATATCGAACATTTTAAAGCTAGACTTGTTGCCAAGGGTTATACTCAAAAGGATGGCATTGATTATAAAGAGACATTTTCACCAGTTTCAATGAAAGATTCATTAAGAATCATTATAGCTTTGGTAGCTCAATATGATTTAGAGTTACATCAAATGGATGTGAAAATAGCCTTTCTTAATGGGGATATAGAGGAAGAAATTTATATGGATCAACTTGAAGGTTTTTTCATAGAAGGAAAGGATCATATGGTGTGTAAACTTAAGAAATCAATATATGGACTTAAACAAGCTTCCAGATAATGGTATATTAAGTTCAATGATACCATTACATCTTTTGGTTTTCATAAAAATATCGTTGATTGATGCATTTTGTTGGGGAGATTGTTGAGAAATTGTTGCCCCAATCTTATTGATTTTGATGATTACCAAAAGCCATGAGTATATTAAAAGATGCAATGAATTTATTTACATGAGCAATGAATTTATTTATAATAATCAATGAGTATGTTAAGTATGACTTTAATCAATTTGAAAGTAACTTCAAGCTCCATGTTTATGCTTTCAAAAAGAAATTTTTATACGTCATATCTCAATCAATGAGTTTTTGGAACAATTCTTGAATTGATTCCTAATGACAATTTTATTGTATTCAAGTCAAAAATTGATTTAAAATTTATCTGGAATGAATTTCAATGTCAATCAAAAAATTCTCTGATTTTTGATACGTTCCGGAGCTGACTCTAGAGTTTCAGAGTCGACTCCACTCAGAATACAGAGATGTCTATTTGTCTCGAGTCGACCCCTATAATTTCTCGAGTCGACCCCCGATTTTATCGAGCCGACTCCATGACTGTGTGAGTCGACTCGCTCAGACACCAGAGAATTATTTTTCTGAGCACTTCTCGAGTCGACCCCTTGCTTTTCATGAGTCGACCCCCGACTGTCAGGAGTCGACACCTTATTTTCGTTGAGTCGACCCCTTAACTTTCTGATTGTTTCTATTTTTGGCATCGCGTCTTCGAGCCGACTCGCCTAAAGCTGGAGCCGACTCGCTGGAGCCGACTCCAACAAATCTGGGCGTGATTTTTCTGAATGCCAACTCAGCGTCAACGGTAAGATTTTTCAATAACGGCTAGATTTCTTTGTGTCTAACGACTATATTTTCGCAGAGTCTATAAATAGAGAGGCCGTTTTCAAATCAAAAAGAAGATATACAAATCAAGAGAGAAAAAGAAAAATCTTTCAGAAAAAGAGGAAAAACAGAGCGTCATTTGAAAAATCCGAGATTCAAAAATAGAGTGAAAGAAAAGGTGTGAAATCAAAGGAGACTTCATCTGTGCTCAAGTTCATCAATCCAAGAAAGTCTAGAAGAAAATCCAAGAGCCATTCAAGATCAAATCAAGAGATTTTCAACATTCAAAGAAAGGAAGAAAAAGCTCAAATCAACTCCAACATTCAATCCGTGAAGAATCTGAGCTGAGGCCCGATTCCACACTTCAAAGGAGTTGAGGAAAAGAAGAAAAGCCTGCACTCAAATCAAATCTAAACAGGCTCTTCTAAACCTTGCTTTTATTTTGAAATATCTGCTCTAAAGGAGCTGTTTTGTATTAAACTTATATTTTTATCTTGTGGTTTACTAATTCAATCAGAGGGTTGAATTAGTGGAGGTAGTGTACCTCTTCACAAGCTAAGGTTAGCTTGTGTGTTGGGTTTTGTGCTGGTGAGCCCATGTAAAACCGGCTGGGTTCGTTGTGATCCCGGAAAAACAACAAGTTTGGGTTGTAAGCTTGTAAAACAACTCGACTGTAATCGAGGTGATTATAGTGTGGACCCAAGTGGAGCTTGGGAGTGGACGTAGGTGTTGGATACACCGAACCACTATAAAATTCTGTGTTTGCCGTGCTTATTTATCTCTCTCTCTTGCTATCATGCTTTAACTTGAATTAATTTTTACATCCTCTCATCAATAGTTTAAATTACTTTAAAAGGCTTAATTTTTAAAGTACCCAATTCACCCCCCCCCCCCTCTTGGGTTGCCATCTGGGCCAACAATTGGTATCAGAGCTTGTGCTCATTTATTTTGATTGATCACACGATCAAGAGTGAAAGATCCAAATGGCAACACAAGCCAGCTCAAGTTTTGCTGAGGGCCATTCCACAAATAGACCACCCTTATTTAATGGTTCCAACTATTCATATTGGAAAGCAAGAATGAGGATATTCATTCAAGCTTCAGATTATGAATTATGGAGTGTCATAATTAATGGACCCAGTACACCCACACACTTAGTTGATGGTTCTATAGTTCCTAAGCCCGAAAGAGACTGGAATGAAAATGATAGGAAGATGGCTCAGCTTAATGCAAAAGCCATGAATATTCTATATTGTTCTCTTGATGCTAATGAATTTAATCGTATCTCTACCTGTAATTCCGCTAAAGAGATATGGGATAGATTAGAGGTTACCCATGAGGGAACCAACCAAGTTAAAGAATCTAAGATTAATATACTTATGCATAAATATGAATTATTTAGCATGGAACAATTTGAAACCATAACATGCATGTATACTATATTTACTGATATTGTTAATGGTTTGAAGAGTCTTGGAAAAACCTATACTAATGCTGAATTGGTTCGCAAATTCCTAGGTCATTACCAAGATCATGGGAAGCCAAAATGACAGCCATTCAAGAAGCCAAAGACCTAAACACTCTACCTTTGGAAGAGCTTCTTGGATCTCTTATGACCCATGAATTGACAATGAAGCAACATGTGGAGGAGGATAACAAAAAGAAGAAACAATTGCCCTCAAGGCTGCAAAAGTTGAAGATAGCAGCAGCGATGATGAGGATGATAATGATGAAGACACAGCTCTTCTAGCAAGAAAGTTTAAGAAATTTATGAGGAGAAAGAAACCCTTCTACAAAAAGAAATTTGGAAATAAGATGGAAGGAGAAAAAGAAAAAGATAGGACAAGGACAAAGAGAAAGACCCCTTGATCTGTTATGAATGTAAGAAACCGGGGCATTATAGATATGACTGTCCGCAATTGAAAAAGACTTTCAAGAAAAAGAAGAAAGCGTATGTTGCAACTTGGAGCGACAGTGATGAATCTTCTTCCAAAGAAGAAGAACAAAAAGAGGTTGCCAACATTTGTTTTATGACAAATGACAACGATGAGGTAAGTACTGAAAACCCCTGTGATGATTTTGCTTTCGATGAATTATTTGAAGCCTTCAATGAACTTGTAGATGATTTTAAGATTTTGAAAAAGAAATATAAATCTCTGAAAACTGAAAACATAAACTTAATTAAAGAGAAAAATGAAGTGATGCTTGCAATTAAAAATTCAAAAGATAAAAAGGAAATATTTCTTAAAGAAAAGAATGATTTTACTCATGAAATTAATATACTAAAATCTGAAAACGATAATCTGACAAAAGATTTGAAAAAGCAAATGCAAACTCTATCTTTGGAAAATGAACAGCACATTGTAGAAAATGAATCTCTAAAGAAAGAAGTTAAAAAATACAAAGATATTGTTGCTAAATTCACCTTAAGCTCTACTAAACTAGACATGATTTTAGATAGTCAAAAAGTAGTTTTTGATAAGGCTGGATTAGGATAATACATTTAGAAAACAAAAATCTTTGAAAAATATTTTTGTACGCGATAGTCATAGTAACATCACTTGTTTTAAATGCAATTTAAAAGGGCATAAATCATTTGAATGTAATTTATAAAAACCAAATAAGTATTTAAATTTTAAAGGGAAGAAAATATGGGTTCCGAAAGGAACAATATTTGTTGCTACTAACCATGAAGGATCCAAGAAAGCTTGGGTACCTAAACATAAAGTTTGATTTCATTGCAGGAATGTCTTGTGGCCAAGAGATCAAAGAGAAAGTGGTATCTTGATAGTGGCTGCTCAAGACATATGACGGGTGACAAAGAAGAATTCATCACCCTTGAAGAAAAGAAAGGAGGAGTTCTTACGTTCGGTGATAATGGTAAAGGTCGATTATGGGCCTTGGTAAAATCCGTATAACTCCATCCACTTTCATAGATAATGTACTTTATGTTGATGGTTTGAAGCATAACTTAATTAGTATAAGTCAATTGTGCGATAAAGATTTTAAAGTATCATTTGAAACCTCTCTCTGCACTGTATCTAATTCCATTGATAATAGCATTGTATTTACTGGTTATAGACATGGCAATGTTTACTTGGTTGATCTAGATAAATTATCTATGAGTGATCATTGCTTAATTGCTGATAATGCTAATATGAATGAAATTGGATGGTTATGGCATCGTAGATTAGGTCAT